>RXOD01003878.1:0-40859 GCA_005223375.1 Amoebophrya sp. AT5.2 | reverse complement strand
CGGAATTTGGGCAGATTTTTGACGCTGTTACTGGCTTCGCTGTTTGGGTTGTCGCTGTTACTGGCTTCAAGCTAGATCCACTGGCCGGGGCACTCCGACGGGCCCGCCTCCAGGTAGACGGAGTTTCTGTAATAATGTAACGCCGCTTGCCTACCCGTACGAGGCACCTCCATTAAGCGCCGAGTCGCACACTGAATCAGCGACTTTTCCCACTCCATCGCCAGTTTGCTGGGTCCAGTCGGCAGTAGTGGTGAACGCGCCTTCGCCGTTGCAGCAAGTCGCGTGCAGGAGCTGGACGCCGAAGTACATGCTGTCATTCGTCTCTACACAATGACTGAACACTGCGGAAAGTAGGTCGATGTTGGCATTGCCGTAGTGCTTAAGTGCCGGCAAGGCCCGTTACGCGGCGTCACAGAAGCACCCGAGGAATACGACGGTCCTGCCGTCGACAGCGGCCGTGTCTCCGGCAGTAGGGATGTGACTGCGCCTCGTGATAGCGCTCCCCGCCTCGTATTGCACGAAAGAGGTGTCCGACTCATCGCGGACGTTCTTCAGTTCGCGCTAAAGGCGGGCCGGGTGTCGGGCCGGGTGTCGGGCCGAAGCGCGTCCGTCGCTTCATTGGACTGGCCGTTTGGCGCGGGCACCTCCTTCATGTCCGACGCCCTTTTTCGTGCGATGCTGAAACGCTGCTCGGCAAGCTGCTGCGCGCGCACCAGTCTCGACTGGATCGTCCCGCCCAACAGTGACGACGCTGCCGAGACCATGCTCGCATATCTGTAGGCCACCGTCGTGGCCAAAACCTTTATGTTCACGATGCAGCCTACAAGTACAATTCATTGCTGGTCTCCGAAGCTCTCACTACAAAACTAGGAGCACCTCTCTGCCTCTGCTGGGGTATCTAGATTGATGGTAGAAAAGACGAACGATTCACTTCATGACGGCGACCTGCGCTTTCCAACACCAGTATTTCCCTCAGTCTAGGGCTCTCGTGTGATTGCAAAAGCTTCTCTGTGGTTTCAGATAAAATTGCCCGATTTCTAACTTTTCAGGGTCAGATGCAGTGTCGCCTCAATTCGCTCTCAGTGGTAACACGCATTTCAAACACGGACCCACCACCAGCCACCTGAGACAAGAAGGGCGAAGGCACCCAATTCATAGCAGCGCCCTGCGTATTCGTGGTTCATTCGCAGATATTGATTGGCGAGTCAAACACTTCGGGGCCTTTCGAGTGCAACAATCTAAATCATCCACTTCCACACCATCTTCCACTGCCTGTCGTGCATCCGTCGAGAAAAAAAATGATTAAATCCGGGCTTTCGAAGCAAAGTATCCAAAGTAAAAGATCCGTGATCCAGTGTAAGATTAGTGATTGTTAGTGATTTCGCTGCGAGAAGAGGGCGTCTTGAAGTTGAGTAGGGCCGCCCTTCCCGCGCTAGTGCAGAGTAAGTCAAACAAAGGTCGAAGAGCATCCGTCGAAAACATAACTTGAAAATACAGGCATACATGAGTGTGGTATAAATTTTTCTAAAAGGCCCGCGTGAGTGCAAGTATTTTCATCGCCGTTTGAAACAATATGGTTAAACCTTTTTATCGAGGTGCAGTAGGCCGCCATCTTCACTACAGAAGTGCGAGGCGAAAAAGGCTCAGACCACCCTTCTGTGTCGGAAAATAGAATCGGGCCGTTGGCTCAGGCGGCCCCGTCGTCGCAGCCCCGCCAGCGAATGCCACTGGCACCCGACCGATGACGGGATTTAGATTTTCGCCGCCGCCAGAACGAGCTTGTCAGCCGTCCGTTTCTCGATTAGTGGAACGACTTCAACTTGTCGGTGTCGACTGGTGACTCGTCCTGGTGCAGGTGCTCCAGCGGGTTCTCCGCCCGGTAGTGGTGGGCGTCATTGTACCTGTATTCGTAACAAGGTTCACATCCACCACATTTCTTCCTTCGACGCCTTTACTACATTTACATCTAGTTTTAGTCTCAAAGCAACCAACCCAAGCACCTCAAATTAATATGCTAAATCCATGTCCACAAAGCATTGCTTGGAAAAAAGTACGCATCGACGGCCTGGGTCTCGAGGCGCGCGATGGTATCGAACTCCTTGATCGAGGCCGCGCGCAGTCTGGTCAACGCGCGGAAGACGGCGCGCTTGATTTCAGCAACCTCGGCGTTCTCCACTGCATCCACCAGTGTGTCCTGCGTCTTCGACGCGTGGTCCTGCAGCTCCTTGGCCGTGTCCTCCTTGCCTGTGATGGTTGATTGTTGATTGAAGCAAAGCCTCCGTACTTCCTCGCAACTGCGAAAAGGATAAGATATATTCCCAGCGTACCGAACGGCGCAATTTTGTTGAAGTTCATCTCCAGGTCGCGCGTCATCTCCTTGGCGAGCTCCTTGGACGCTGGCTTCTTCTTGAGCAGTGGCTCGGCGACAACCGCGGCCACACCGAACAGAGCCGCAAACACACGCATCCTGACACGATCGATCGACCTACTTACGCTCCCAGTGATCGATCAGGACACAACTAGGGCTGCGAGTAGAGATCCGGCGCTACCTGCAGCTGTATGTTGTCAAAGGAAGGCTTGGTGCGGGGCCGCTTCTTAGTCGAATGGGATGACAGTAGAAGAGTAGCTTTTTGCGGAACGAAACAATGTGTGATCTGCACGAACTGATTGGAAAAAACGAAAACGCACGGAAGAGTCCCGCGTCACATGAGAACAGTTTGCTCTACCTGAGCGTTGTTTCTGCAATAAACGCGTCGGCGCGATGGGAAAATCTCCCCTTGCAACCAGGTCTATTTTTTTTTTCGTGCGGGGCTGCACCGTGAGCTGCGTCCCTTTTTAGTCGCTCGTTCTGATGATGATATGCCCTTCTCGGTCTGCGATCAAGGAAAAAAAAGTCGTCTCGAGATACTTTTATGTCAGCAAGATACGCGAGGAACTAATTGCTTCGTGCTGTAATAAAGTCGTTGTATTTTCGCCAATCTCCTCAGCCCGCATCCAGCTCCGCCCCGCGTAAAATTTGTGTCATTCGTGTAAGGGAGTCCACCTCATTCTGTCGATCCGCCTCCTCATCCCGATATTTCTGCAGAAACTCTTCGCACACACCCTTCACCTGCTCCTGCTCGTTCTTACTTTCGTCCGCCTCCTTGTCTGCCGCAGTTTTATCCGCTTCGAGCGAATCCAGCTTCACTTGATTCGTCGCTAGCAGCGACTTTTCCCCCGCAAACTGCTCGTACAGCTCCTCCGCCTCTTTCTCCAACTCTTCCTTGTCCGTTTCCAACTCTCGCTTTTGTTTCGTGAAGGCCGCATCCGCATCGGCCGTCTCCGTTTTCAGGTCTGCGAGAATGGTGTCGATGAGCGCCATGACGACAGCACCTCCCCCAGTATTTTTCGACGAAGCGCCCCCAGTGGAAGACGTTGCGCCGCCTAAGGCTTCCCGCAACAGCTCTTTCGCGTCCCGGAAGACCGCGCGTGCGTCCGCCCGCTCGGCACTGGCGGTTTTGTACGCCCTCTCGGTACCTACAAGCGTCTCTTGCGTTTTGGCAGTGTTTGCAGTGACAGTGTCCCATGCGGCACGCGCATCAGCAACACGAGCGCCTAACGCCTCCAAGTCCAAACTGGCGCGCTCGAAGGCCGATGCGGCGTCCTGCGCCAGGGCGGTCGCGGCAGCAGACTGTCTCGCAGCGCTGCCCAGGTCGTTTTCGCACGTCTTTTGACGCTCAGCCGCCTCGCGGTTCTCTTCCTGGACAGATTTCCTGCGCGCCTCGATCACCTTCAGAATGTCTGCGACTGACTCCCCCTTGCCGCGCGTTTGAAGAAAGTTGAGAGGGCCCGCCGAAGGCATTCTTCGCAGGAAGGACCGCTTTCTCCGTCGCCTCTTCTCCCGCACACTTTCGGTTTGCTTCGATTTCCACAACTTCCGTTTCCTTCGGTCCGCCGCACCCTTCTTCCGTCCAGCCGCACTGTTCGCCTTGGCGCCCTTATCAGACATCTGCTTCTTCCGTCGGCTTGCGTCTCTCTTCCTGTCAGAGTTTTTCTTCCGCAGCCTGCCAGCGCGTTTCTTCTCGCGCTGGCTCGCAGCTTTGTCGCCCGCGCTTTTCGCCATTGCGCGCTCGCTTTTCCGCTTCGGCGTGCCCTTATCATTCGTCTCCTTGTCCCGTCGGCTCGCATCTCTCTTCTTGTCCAAGCTGCTCTTTCGCGGCCTGTCAGCACGTTTCTTCTCGCGCTGGCTCGCAGCTTTGTCGCCCGCGCTTTTCGACATTGCGCGCTCGCTTTTCCGCTTCGGCGTGCCCTTATCATTCGTCTGCTTGTCCCGTCGGCTCGCATCTCTCTTCTTGTCCAAGCTGCTCTTTCGCGGCCTGTCAGCACGTTTCTTCTCGCGCTGGCTCGCAGCTTTGTCGCCCGCGCTTTTCGACATTGCGTGCTCGCTTTTCCGCCTCGTCGCGCCCTTATCATCCATCTGCTTCTTCCGCGCACCACTTGCCGCTCTTTTCTTCTTGAGGCTGTCACCGTACGTTATTTTCTTTCGACCCTCGTCCTCGGCTTTCTTTTTTCCACCCGTATCGGCGATCACCTCCGCATCGCCGCGCATAAATCCCTCCGTCACATCCATGGCCTGGTGCATTGCGTCGTGGGTTCTCGCGGAATCTTCGCGAAACTCTTTTTTCCGGGACCTCACCTCCCGCAGCTGCGCATCGTAGTCTTTCTGCGATACCTCCGCGATAGTCGCACGCGCGTTCTCCTTTTGCGCTGTCGCTGTCGTGAGACGCTGCTGAAAATCCGCGAGCTCCTGCGCAAGCTTCTTCGACACGCCGTCGAGCCTGAGGAAATCGTGGCGGAAAAAGAATCGATCTGCATTTTGGAACTTCCTTTGAAACACGACCACAGATGATCGTCTTATCCGTCGAAAGCATGACAGCCAGATCCAGTCTCCAAAAATCTCTACTGCCTGCTACCGTTTCAGCATTTTTCTGCCTGCGTCTACTTGTTTCGCGTACTTCGCCGCGTCTTCTTTTTCCTGTTCCTCCCCGTCCGCTTTGTCGCGCGCCAGCGTCTCCTGGAGCGTCTTCAGAATCCCGAGGATCATGTCCGCGTTTCGCGCGTCTGTCTCACCCCCCATTCCGCCGCCGACGGACAGCAGACTCGCAACCAGTTCCGGTTCCTGCTCGCGCAGTCGCTTCTCCAGCACCGACGAGCCCTGCACGCTCAGGAGCGTCGCCACGTCCGTTTTCTCCTTTTTCTCCAGGGAAAGCAGCGCGTGCGACAGCGACTCTAGGCTCACGCCCAGCTCCCCGGAGGACTGGTCGAACGCCCGTTTCTCCTCCTCGCGGTCGGCATCCAACCTCTGCAGCGCTTCCTCCTGCTTTGCGAACGAATCGGCGGCCTGCTGCGCTTGGACGTTCAGCTCGGCGATTTTCGAAGCGCAGAGCTTCTGCTCCTCGAACGCTTCCTCGGCTTCCCGCTGTTTCGTCTGCAGCAGCGCGGTCTGCGCAGCCTTTTCGTCGTTGAGCGCGTCCTCGGCCCTGCAGTACGCCGTCTCCTGCTCCTTCGTCGCTTTTTCCGACTCCGCAATCATGTCTGCGATGGCGTCAAGGACCTGTTGCAGCTGCCGCTTCCGCCGCGGGCCGGGCGCGCCGAAACAGACGGCCAGGAGAAGCGCCGCGCTGCACACGCGAACCCACATCCTGGATGCCCCCGACGCGGCGCCGCCGGCGACGAACCCCTGGCGAGGAAGCGAGGTAGCTGGTGCTGCAGACCGATCGATGAGAATTATTCTGGTGGACCCAGGACAAGGGGTGGGAGCAGAGCTTGCCCCTTGAGCACGAACGAGGCACGGGCACGAAGAGGGACGGGAGTTTTGCTCTCTTCGAAGCACAAGGACATGTTGAGGGGACCACAGGGCTTCTCCGGTCTAAGATGATGAACCTCCCCCATCGACCGCCGCCGGAGGACGCGGTCTTTTCTACACCAACTACGATGGAGTCGCCCTGTGAAACAGATTTCTGCGGCCTCTTCCGACAAGGCCGGATGACCGCGAACGCCGTGGCTGCGACTCACATACACCATGGTAGAGCCCAATGATCTTCACGAGGGCGTTACAGGGTATTGTTTTTCGAAAAACCGCCACGACACTTCTACATTCAATTCATAACATATACACTTCGCCAGGCCTCAGGTTTTTCTTCCCGCGGGGGCAGCCTGTACCCTGCCCGGGTTCCTGAACGGTGTTCCGAACAAGACGGCGTAAGGGCGACCGAAGTGCCGACGAAACTATCCTAACTAGCCCCTAACTACTAGGGTTCGCGCGCGACTACATCCACGACAAAAGCCATGCCCATGACCAGACCAATTGCACCTAGACCTAGAAGTAGAAAGCTAGTAGTACCCCAACTATTACAAACTTCTTCCTTGAACCCAGTAGGAGTCCCGACGTCGAAACGGACAAAAGACAAGGCACGTATCGAGTGCAGCGGATTCAAAATTGCCCCACCCGAAGGCCGCGCTAGCTGGATCGGCGGACTCTCGCTGTTCTCCAAGCTTGACTTTGATTGTGGTAGGTCATGGTGGAGGAAAACCAAAAACAGATGCATTTGCATTTTCGTGGCATGTTCTCTTCATTTTAGTGATCGCGGAACGCGATGGCGACGCACATTCTTCCAAGAACTACCTACTTACCTGCGCGAGGAAAATGTTGTGATAGGCAAAAGAATTGTGCTTTCATACTTAGCAAAATTTGCCTCGTGGTCGTGCTCAGGGTTTGGTACAGATGCGTTCTCAATGACGTTTGCGTTGATGCTTACACGCATGTTATGTACAGTAACGATGTAGTTTGTTCACAAGAACTTCTTTACAGGATCATCTACGGCACCTGACATGCTTGTGCCGGAAGCTGCTGCGTACCTACATACAAAAGAAAGTCTGCGAAAGTCTTTATGATTGCGATTGGATTTGGAAGCTGTTGCGGCAGCTGAGAAGAAAATTAAAACACGCTGCTGAAAAAACTGCTGCTCGTGACCCTCGGTCTAAAGGTGAAGCTCCCTCGCTGAGTGGGGCCCTACAGAACGAGGATCCCTTTCCATTGCCTGGTGTCCGCTGGTCCTCTTCCGCACCATCTCTAGCCGCTTTATTACTCTTACGGACTCAAAGCTGTCCCGAGAATCGCCGCCTCGAGTTGGTCGCGCTGGCGTACGGCCTTTTTCACCTTCGCCTCGTGGCTGTTGCACTTGGCCTCGTGTAAGCGGAGGCTCGCCATCATCGCCCGCCGCGCGTCCGCTTCCGCAAAGTACGCTTTCCGCGCCCTGGTGAAACAATCGAGCACGAGGAACTTGATGTCATTGCAGGAATTACTATGCTGCACAGAAAGGTCGTCCCCTTCCAAGAGAGGGAGAAAAATTTGATGACGACCGGATTGATTGTTTGATCTGTTCCCCAAATGGGGAAGCTCCGCCGGGGGCGGGCGCGTTCGTTTCAGGCTCAACGGACAATTCTGTGGCTGCGGAGCGGGACCATGAGAATGAGATGGGGTCGCAATATTAGACACGCCGGATATAATCGAGAGCCTAGGAAATAGCAAGATGATCACGTAGATAAAAATAAATGAGAAGTAGACTGTCTGGAAACGAACTGAAAAGGGTGAACAGTATGGAAACAGCGCGTTCAATAGCTGAGAACGCAAGCGCAAAGACGCAGTAGTACTCGTTGACGTATTCCTCCGTCTCGCGCTTGGTCTTCGCAGCCTCGTACAAGGCCAGCATGATGCTCTTGTTGTCCTCCCTGTGATGCAGGTAAAAACGAGAAGTCGATGGCGGCGAAGAAACCTCAGTAGCAAAATTAAAAGGTGCAAAGTCATAGATGCAAAGTAACAGGCACAAAACCATAGGTACGCCAGCTGTTTTGTTTCTGCTGTGGCCTTGCGGTTCGTGCGGTCAAGGCCCGTGTTTTCCCGGTGCAACAGCTCTAGCTCCTCGGCCACCCGCTTCGTCTCGTTCTCGAACCTAATTGTCTCTGCTGCCAGCATCCGGCTCTGGTGAGGAAGGCGATGGAGCAATGTCAGCATGTCGGAGGACGTCAACATACAAAAAACCTTTTTAATCTCCGAAAAAAGATAGCACCTGCTTCTTCTGCCGCTCGAATTTCCGCTTCGACTCAGCGAGTTCCCTTTTGCTCTCCCGGATCAATTCGATGAGCTGCTGCTTTTCGCTGTATCGCAACGCGAGCTCCTCGTGCTGCAGCCGGGTGAGGTTTATGATGTTCCCCGACGGTATTTTTACGCCGCCACCGCCCGGAGACGAGGGTGTTGCTGTTCGCCGCGGTTATTGGAGAAAGTGGGCAAGGACTCATCGCGCGGACAGACACACCGATACTTATTTCCGAATTCAACACACACAGGTCGTGAATCAATGGTGACATGATGACGACGTTAATCTTGCGGCGCTGACGCCTTAGATTTCCCTCACTGACATATAAGAAAGGAAAATCGTCCGCGCATAGACCGTCCGCGCAGAGGTACTAGATGAATTGAACATAAACACTCCATGTAGACTGTGCGTACATCGCAATATCCGCGAGACGTTTTTCCGGTCGAGCACGGAGCTTCCGCGGTCCACCGAGAGCTCCTGAAAGCCGTTGTAGTTGCTGGCCTCGCGCCTCGGCGCACCCGTCCGGGTTTCCCGCACGGATGACATCCCCGACTTGGCGGATTTCGGACTATCTGCGAACACTCGAGTTTCGGACTCCGTTCTCGGGTTCTCTCTGCCCGGAAGCAGCAGCTGTCGCGGCGGCGGCACGAACAGCGAAGAAACATCCTTCGCTTCTTTCGACGAGGACGCCGGAGTAGTGCCCGTACGCAGTTGCGTAAACGGCTGCGTGCTGCCGGAAGGCGCCGGACGGTCTTGTTGCGAGGAAGATGTTTCCGGTGCTACCTGGGGCGTGGCCTCGACATCTCGGGAAACCGAGTCGGCAGCCGAAATTCGGGCGCGCGGCCGCGCTCCCACAGAATTACGGGAGGCGGCTCTCATGTTTTTGCCAAAAGTGTGTATTTCACGTCTCCTTGTGCGGAGGGCACGAATAACAGTGTTATATGCTGACCAGGTTGTACGTCGCATTACAGGTAAATATTGGCCGTCGCGCTGCTGAAATGCGTCTTTCTCGCTGTCTCCATCAGCCCGTAAGCTTACAGCCTCAAGGGTGAACACTCTGCGCTAGTGCGCTCGAATCCGCTTGCTGAAGATTGCTCTTTTAACGCGACTCCGCGTAAATTCATCGGGTATAACGAATTTCAGATCCGAACTCGGCAGTTGGAGCCACGACGCGCGCGTGCACATACGATTGAAAACCTGTCTGCGCGAGCGCCATTTCAGTTTCACAAGTCGTCCCCTAGTCCGCCCCAGAAGTTGTTTTTTCTTGCGACGAGCGCGCCTGCGCCTCCACTTGCTGCCGATGCCAGATCCAGGACCTTGGTTTTCGATGTCTTTCCTTTTTTCTGCTTTTTTCGCGCAGCGGGAGCTTCGCCCTCCGCTTCTTCCTCCCCTCCGCTTCTTCCCCCGGAGCAGATCTCGCGCACCACCTCCCCGAAATCCCATATTTTCACCACGCCGTCGTGTCCGCAGGTCGCCACTTCCCACGCATTATGGGGGTTCTGTGCCAACGACTCCAGCCCCCCCATCTCGCTGTGCAGGCCCAGCTTCGCCACCACCCGGTTGCCGTGCTTTTGCGAGTGCACGGCGAGCAGCCGGATCGCGCCGTCCGAACCGGCCGCCAGCGCGTACTCGGACAGGTCGCCCACGTTGCACAACGCGTCCGTGGACACGCGCTCGATCGAGGCCTGGGCCGTCTTGCTTCGCGTGTTGTTCTTGCCCGCCCCCGACTTCTGCTTCGCGCCCGAAGCAGATCCTCCGCCCGGGTCCGCCGCCCCGCCGTCGACCGTCGCCAGCGTCCCAAACACCCGGCCGTCGCTGGCCAGGGCGCTGTCCCTCTGCCCGACGCGGTGGGCGTCCAGGACGATGCGGTCCTTGCAGTCGCCGTAATCGTCGACCGAGAAAACCTTGCAGTCGCCCCGCTGCGCGCCCACGAGGAGCTTCCTGCCGCCCTTGCAGCGCGCCAGCGAGAGCAGCTCATCGTCCTGAGGATCCGACAGCGCGAACAACTTCCGCTTCCGCAAATCGAACACGCCGAGCGTGCCGTCCCCACTGGTGGCGGCCAGCTGGCTCTTGTCGTGCAGCAAGAGCAGGTCGGAGATGAAGTCCTCCTGCTCGTGGAGAAACAGCGTGGGCGGCCTCGTCCGATGGTTTGCGCCCTGCTGCGGTGGTCTCTCCCGCGTGTCGACGAAGTGCAGGCTGCCGTCGTCGAGCCCGCAAACGAAAACGTCGGACCGCTGCTGCTGGATCGAGGCTGCTGTGCTCGTTCCACTTCCCTGTGCGCCTGAGGATGAAGTCGCATCGTTGTAGAAGCGCACGACGTTCACTGCGGAGTCAAAGTTCCGGCGGAAGATTCGCGCGTTTGTCTCTGTGTCGGACAGCAGGGCCGTCTTGTCGCTGGACACAGATACCCACTTCTCGCCCGCGTCGGGAGAGAATGCCAGGTCGCGAACCGCGCCCTTGTGTCGCTTGCGCCGCGCGAGGATGCTACCGCTGGCTCCTGCAGTTGAAGATGACTGTTTCGCGCGATCGAGGTCAAAGAAGTCAACGTTCCCGTTGATACAAGCGGCAGCAAACAGGTTGGGCTTGGCCGGGTGCCAGCGGCAGCTGAAGATGGGGCCCTGCTCGGAATCGAGGGAGAGCTGCAGCGTCGACTGCGGGGTCTTACCCCGCTTCAGTGTGGCGGTTGCCGAGGAGTCCATGGCGAGGTAGAGGTTCTTGTTTTTACGACTACTTATATGCGAACGGATATGGTGCAGTGCTGCTTTCTAGTGGCACCTCTTCCCATGCGAACAAGCTACAGCAGGATAAAGCATGTACGCAGCTGATGTGAGAACAGACTCGGGATACTAGCTGGTATGTCCTCGCAGTCAGATACTCAATGAAAGCAGCAGCTCGTCCTGAACCTATTAATCAAGCAGCGGTACTTTGAAAGTTGTAGGAGTAAGTTTGCAATTGCATGAATGAGGCCTCCAGCACTTCTGGCAGACTGTAGCAGCGGCAACATACAATAGTTCCTCACGCTACACATCAAACTAAAGTCCACGATCAGCGATTTTCGGATCTGTACCTGATCGCAAATGTCTTGTACTGCTACTTCGGTGCTTGCGTGATCAACGGATCGTTTGCTCGTGATCAGGTGATCAGTTTGGCAGTCACGAGAGTCGGTATTGAGTTCTCTACACGATACATGACGCCATGACCGACACCCGCACAACGTTTACGTTAGCGATGACCTAAGACTTCATTCCTGCAGCAACACCTTTTTACGGAGGTGTTCGCGTCTCTCCCTACTCCTTCTGGCGATCTCTTTTCGTCGGAGCTTTTTTTCGTGCGTTCCTTTCCAGCTTCTGCCCAAATATGGTTTCTCACACTTCTCCTGGCGCCGAGTGAATATGCGAGCATGCACAGCAATCTGTGACGACAGCAGCAGACTCAAACAGCGATAGAAGGTCACATAGGTTACTCAACCAAGGCGAAAACCCAGACCAAAAACCAGTCGCCAGATCAAATTAGCTGGTCTCGAGCCAGTCCAGGAAGGGTTCCATGTTGAATTCGAGCGCGGAGACGGGCGCCGTGATGCTCCAGGGAGCGGTGATTTTGACGCGGTCCCCGCCTTCCCCCACGAAGTCCGCTGGCGGGTTCAAAACGTCGGGTCTCAGCACGCCCGCCACGCCGATGCGGATGCCGTCTACGATGATGTGCCCGCACATGCCCGGAAGAAACTCCGGATCGCTCCCGTGAACCTGTGAAGTGAAGAGCGAAGTTGTATATTTTTTTGGACCGAGGACGTTCGACTCGCTTCTTTGCTAGGAGTTGAACTTGAAGTACTATTTTTTCGTTTTAAAATAATTCCAAAATCACAAGTACCAGTTCGTAGACTTTTCCGCTCCACGCACTTTTCCCCGCGCTTGGCTTCAGTTTTTCTTCCTCCACTTCGACTTTTGATCGACAGTTCAGCTTGTACATGACATGATCCAACAGGCCGTGGATGTCCTCGAAAGAGGAAGTCTTGTTACAGATCACCGCTGCCGCCCGCCGCTGGTTGCGGGCGTTGGTCTCCACGCGCTTGTCCTGAACGACGACGTCGGCAACCTCGAAGAAACGCAGCGGAAGCGGGTTCTTCCGGTTGTGGTTCAGGGTTTTCAGCAGGCACGGGATGAGGGAGGTGCGGACCGTGTTGTATTCCTTGGTCTTGGGGTTTTTCAACAGCACAGGCGGCAAAAGCGGCTCGTAGCTGTACACGTGCGGGTTGGAGTCCAGCACCTGCTGCGACGGCTCTCGCCGGAACCACTTGAAGCAATCCTCCTTGGAGACCTGTTGCGTTGTTGTGTGATCCGATTGGCGGTGGATGGGGAAGTGCATCCATTTCGGCCCGTGCTGTGTTTCTTTTCATCGTACATTCGTTCCTACGGCGAGTTGCTTCCGGGCGCACCAGGGTGAAACCGATGACAGCCGACGGCAAGGCCGCTGGCCCCCACGTACACAACCCGCTACAAAATTCGATCTTTACATCAGTGAGAATTAATATCAACCAGCAGCCGCGCAAAAACCAAGCCACAATGGCGAAAAAAATCGCACCAGCACGAAGTTGAGCCCCTCGTTGTATCCCGCTCCGGCGAACTCCACTCGTAGCATGTCTGCCAGCCTCCCGACTGTCTGGTCCTTGATTTCCGCGACGACCTCCGGCACCACCGCCTTTAGATTGTTGTAGCCGTAGGCGATCGCCAGATCCTCGATGAGGTCGCACTCGTGCATGACGTCGGACCGGGTGCATGGGACCCTCACCGTCAGCATCGTTTTGTCCGTGCCGGTGGTGGGGTCTTTCACGGTGTGTGCGTCGCTGGGCATCATCATTTTTTTCAAATACGTCTGCACTTCGGCGTTCGAAAGGTGCTTAAGGTCCAGCCAGTCCTTCATGCGCTCGGGGTCGGCCTCAAACTTCTTCTCCTTCATCTCCGGATACAGCTTGGCGCTCCCCGGCTGCACAAACGGCACGGACGCGGGGTAGTCCTCTTCGATTATCATCTCCACCTGGCGTTCATTTTTTTGGCGAGATCGATCGTGATCGGAGGTGTCGACAGTCAGGGTCGGTAGATGCAGTGTACAAATGGTTGTACGACGCGAAAATGGGCTCTTTCAACAGCCTCGCATCGGCATCGGCTGTTTGCTCTACTACGTACAGGAACCACACGTAACGAGTATTTTCCATTTCAGTTTACATTTTCATACAAAGCCAATCCTTACATTGAATTACCTGCTCCACTTCGAACGGCTTTTCGCAGTGCTGTGAGAACATGGCGCAGAGAGTGTCGAGGACCACGCAGCACTTGGTGTAGTCGAGCCCGGTAACGTCGAGGAGAACGTTTGTCGTTTCGAGTTTGATACGCGAGTGGTAGCTGTTGATGATCGGCGGGAGGGAGCACACGGTACGGTTCTTGTCGTAGATCACCGGATACGCCGGCTTGTTGTAAATCAGGGGAACCTGTCGACGTGTTCAGCGCGGCAGTCGAAATTTATTTGCTCTATGTATCTATAGATTCATTGCGGTCCAAATTGTGTGGTCTCGAATTTGTCCGAAACAAACATATGTGAACTTTCCCAATCGGAATCGACATCGAGGAAAAAAAATAATAGTACGTATGCCCGGAGCTGCTGGTGAGACTGGTACCCCGTGAGAAGCGTTTTCGCGTCGTAGCTGCGCGTTCCGTCGTGCGCAACACCCTCTGGGTCCTTAAGCGGCACGAAATTTATGCTTTCTGGCGCCAGCGCTTCGTAAGTGAAGGGACCCTCGAGTGTATCGAGGTCGTGCGTCCCCATGGAAACAAGCTCGCGTCGTCGCCCTGATTTTGTCGTTCGTTTAGTCTCAGTCGAAGACTAGGTATACATCAAATAGAAGCGCTACGACAATCAAGCCAAACGAAAAAAAGTATTGGATAAATTGAGCGCTGCGTACCGATATTCTGGTGCAGTTTATCCTGGAGGTCGATGAAGGATTCGTAGCTGGCCTGCGTAAACTTAATATTTCGCAGGACCGCCATCACGAAGTAGGGGCGCACTTGCGCCACTTCTTTCTTCACGTAGCACTGCAGCGGCTTCTGTGGCCTCACCAGCGTGTACTTTGCTGGCTCCATCACGCCGCGGTAGGTCTGCAGCGACCGCGTGAGACCTGGTTGCAATGCGTATAAGTTTCAGTATCTATTGTCGTTGGCGTCGAGGTTTTTCCCGTATTACTTTCCGTTTTCGGGAACAAAAGGTCGTGCTACACCTCATTAGAAACAAATAGAAGATGGAATTGCGTAAGAAAGTGAAACTAGGTAGCACCCACCTTCAATGCACAGCAATTCGTATCGGTTTGCTGGAATGTCCACTTTCCAGATCGTTCTCATGGTGTCCTTTCCTTTGGCCTTTGCCTCCTCCCGCACCTGCTCTGCTGCGGCAGTGCCTTTTTCCTTTTCCACCATCTCGTACTCGCAGGTGACTTCATCCAGCTCCAACCCGTACTCGAAGCACAGGTCGTCGAAGGTCTTTTCGCCCTCGGCCTTGCGCGTCTTGTCCGCATCGTCGTAGTCAATCGCCAGAGCCTTACACAGCTCATCGGCGTAAATCCCCACAGTCGGCATGGTTCGTCTTCACAAAGGGAAAAGGCCCAACGAGGGGGTGGTACTACTCGTCGAAAAGTAGGTAAACGTAAACAATGGCGCTTCAAGGTGATATGATTATGAATAGCCCGAATAGGCGCATATAACTTTCAAAACTTGCCATGGAAGGAGATGCGAGAAGGAGGTTTGGAGTGGTGTTTCATCCGCCGTACCTACTTACCACGAAAATATCAAGATTGACATTCACGGACGTGGGATCGCACACGGAGGATCAAAAGTGTTGGTCATGGTGATCTGAATCGCAAAAAAGCAATGGATCTGATTGTGATCTGGAGCTGCTGCCGTTGACAAAGGAAGATCGACACAGAGCGGCGCGACGTGATGGCCACAAACTTGTCGCAATTTAGAGCGCGTGCCACAAACCCGCCGCACAAGCTCTGCTGCACTCGATTGCGCGAGAAGGCCGCCCAAAACAAGTTGATCATGATTTTAATATTATTCCATTACTTCGAATAGAGAAAAACCCCGAGCTTTGCCTTCATTCTGCGGGTCGCGATGCATTTTCTTACGAGAAAAAATTCGTTCTCCTCAGCAGGACTGTTTATTTTTTGTTCGGCTTTTTCTTCTTCAGGCCATTCATTTTTCCACCCCCCATCTTACCCTGGCCTCCCCCTCCGTCTTCCTCGCCCTTGCCACTGCGTCCCCCATTTTCACCAAGCGCTTTTCTCTTTCTGTTCACGAATTCTCCCCCGATGAGCACCGTGTTCTTGCTTTTTATTTCCTCGAGAAAGAATTCCATCGCGGCTGCGTTGACGCCGACGTTTTCGATGTGCTTCTGCACGAACCCGCGGATCCCGTCCCGCAGCCTCATCAACAGGTTCGCATATTCTGCGTTCTGGCCCAGCTGCTTGGAGTGCACGTGGATCAGAATGAGCGCCGCCCGAATCGTCGTTTCCGTGATGATCGAAAATTTCGGCGGCGCTCCGTCAGAATCATTCCTTGCTGATCTTCCCGAAGATAGTTCCAGGGACTCCAGCAGCTTGGAAACCATCTCCAGCACGTCTACGGAGTAGGCGAACGGCAGTGCCAAAAGCACTTCGTAGATGTTCGCGGGCAGCAGGGTATTGATGCTCTTCACAACCGCGGTTTGCCGGGTCGCGTCCAGCCCCATTTTCACGTTCTCCTCCGCGCGGTCGAGAATCTCCATCAGGCGGTCGGTGGTCTTGATCACCTCCAAATTCTTCCGCGTCGGCCGGAGGTGTTCAACAGTGGTCGCTCCCGGGAAGTCGTCGCGAACCGCCTCCTGCTCCATCTGGTGCTCCATCTCCTTTTCTCGCTCCTCGTGCGCAAAGAACTGCTGCTCCGAGCGCCGCCAGATCCGCAGCGCACGGTCGCCGCCACCGGTCGCGATGAAGGCGCCGTCGTACCTGTTGGGTTTTCGGAACCGACAAATGGATTATGTTGAAAAGTACAGGTTTTTGTAGTATAGTTAAGTACGCACCAGCCGTGGCCCACCTTGTGGTTGAGAATTATTCCAACAGCAACCCAAGACGTCAGAGTGTAAGAAAAAACGAAATGCCATCCAATCATAAGTAAGTACGACAGCGCCAGCCCCCACACCTCTCCCACGTGCCAGCCGAGGTTTGCGATGAGCTCGTAGGTGTCGCAGTCCCAAGTTTTCACCGCTTTGTCCTTGCCAACGCTCACGAGGTAGTGCGTCTGCCGCACGAATTTCAGGTCCATCACGGAATCCTCGTGTGCCCTCAGAGATTTGTGGCAGTTACCGAATCGGGTGGACCACAGCTTGATCGTCTTGTCCGAGGATCCGCTGGCCACCATCTGTTGGTCGGAGGTGATGTCTAGCGCTAGCACGGGCAGCTTGTGCCCGTACAGAGACAGGTTGTGCTTCAGCGAGTCCGCGTAGTAGAGGGACACGTTCGAATCCAGCATGCCAACCGCGAGCCAGTCTTTACAGAACGCCAGCGAGGTCACGTCGTCCGGCACGTCGATGGACGTGAACTTCTCGGCTCTATTCGTTGCGCCCGAAGATTCCTCGATCTGGCCAACCACCGGCGGCGCCCACCCCTTCTGGTAGAACAGTCGCTCGGTCACGACCTTCTTTTGCTTGCGAAGATCCGCGCCAGAAGAAGACTTTTTCCTCTTTCCCTTTCCATCAGCGGCTACTTCCGTCTCCTCGCTCATGAGCGCGAAGAACGTCACCTTCTTGTCCGCGCCGCCACACACCAGGCCGCACTCGTCAGGTGTCGGAATCAGCGCGTTCAGCTCCCGCCCCTCCTTCACGACGTTCAGTACTTGTTCCCTCTCCCCGCCTGAATTCGGGCCCACCTGGTACATCTCCAGGTCGCCGCCCTTCGTCGCGATGACCACGTGCGTGTTCCCCGGGAGGAAAAACCCCGCCGTCCCGTACCCACTGGCAATGGTCTGCACGCACTTCTGCGTTTGCGTGGACCAGATCTTCACCGACTCGGCGGAACAGGACATGATCAGCATGTCGTCGGGCGAAACCGCGACCGCGCGGATCTGGTTCCGGTGCCCGCCGCGGGTGAGCGACAGAGCATCGGCTGGAGCGGCGTTTCCACCGCCCACCGCCCCATCAAAGTCGTCCACGATCCCTCTCGCGGACGGTTTGGCGCTGGTGCCCAAGGTTGCCTGCGCGCCGGTGGCGACAATTTCCAGCGGCCGCTCGTCGGAGGCGGGGAGCAGGACGCGGTCCAGAACCTTGACCTCGTTCGTGCCAAGACCCAGGGCGCAGCGCCCAGACGTGGCCGTCCAGGCCATTCCGTGGATCTTCGCGTGGGCACGAAAAACAGGCAGTCGCGTGAAGACGTCCGTCGGTTGGTACCTGTGCTCTTCCTTCTCCTCCGGCTCCGCGCCGTCCTCCTCATCACCTGCAGTTTCCGCTCCCCCACTCGACGTCGCAGCGGCCTTTTTCTTCAGCTTCTCCGCCGCGCGCTTTTTCCGGCGTTTCCGGCGCTTTTCGCACTCCCGTGCGTCATGGATGCGAAACGCCTCCACGGTTTTGCCGTTGCTCTGGCACACGAGCACCTGCGAAGACTCCGAATTTGCTGTCGGTTCGCTGTTTTGTCCCCCTGCTGCGCATCCGAGCCGGACGACCTGCAAATCCACGGTTGCAGAGTTCTGAATCTCGCGCTGCAGGTGGCCCGCGGGCTCCAGCCGCGCATCAGAGCTATCCGCGGCCTCTTTCCCCTCCTCTCCGCCATACGTGAACACGCGAAGGATGTGGTCCGCCCCGCCGGCCACCACCATCTTCTCCCTCGAGGAGCCAGCGGCAGTGTGATCGGTCGGCGAATCCAGCAGCGTCAGGCTCCAGAGCTCCGTGCGCTCCGCGAGCGTTTGCAAACACACCTGCGTGCCGACGTTCCACAGCTTCACGCAACGGTCCTTCGAGCAGGAGAGCAACCTGTCGCTACCACCGCTGCCCCCGATGAAGGCCAGTCCCGTCACACGGTCGCGGTGTCCACGCAGACGGCACACACCGGATTCGGCGAGGGCGTCCCAAATCACGATGTCCGTGTCGAAGCCGCCCGAAGCGAACAGAAGCGATGCGGTTTCGGAAGCAGCACTTGTTGCTGTGCCTGTGGTGGGAAGCGCCCTCTGCTGCGAAGACGGAGCAGTTGCAGAAGTTCCCGAATCCAAACCGCGAAAGCCCAGGCAGCTGACCTGGTTCTTGTGGCCGTGGAAGGTTGATTTCAGCTTCGGCGGTTTCAGGTCGAAAGTGTGGTAGCCCTTGAAAACGTTCGCGGGCGTGTTCGTGGAAAACTCCCACACGCGCACCGTGCCGTCCGCGTACCCCGCAGCGAGGAGCTTTCCGTCTTCCAACCAGCCGAGCCGCGTGACCGGCACGAGGAGTTTGAAATTGTCGTCCGCATCGTGGGTGTTGTACTGTGCGGCGTTGGACGAGACGTCGAAGGTGAACGCGACCTCGTTTCGCTTCAGCGACCAGCACGCGATGGCTTCGTTGCAGCAGGTGAAGAGGTACTTGCCGCAGCCGGAGAGCAAAAGGTTGCAGTTGGCGGAGTGAATCACACCGAAGTGGCCGGCAGGCTCGTAGCGAAGATAAGACTTGCCTAATTGGACCATGGTGGCTTGGAGCTAGGTTGTTCAGTTGATGTGCCGTCGTAGAGCCATTTGGTAAGGCCTTACCTTTAGCGTGTTTGATTGTAGCTTGCAGTGTCAGTTTCAGTCGTTAGCGTTACGATCCAGAAAATACTCGCGTAGCCGAAATGCACTGATGTTAGTGAGAAGATGAATGGCGATACTTTACGTCGTTCGTGATAAAAAATCAAAAATCACGCCACCGAGGAAATCAAGCGATAATCCAAAATGTGTGGCCACAGATATGGACCGAAATGGGTCGGATCGATCGCAGCAGTGCCAACCAAGTTGTTAAAATCAATTTCTGATCATGGTCTACTCACTTTGCACTGATCTTGATCCACCTTTTTTCACGATTAATTGTGATCCGGGTGGTAGGAAGCCACGAGAGATCGACGATCACAATGTCGCACGGGAGAGAGGTGATTAGGATTACGACATTTACGTCCAAATTTCTACGAGACACATTCACGGAGCTTCTGGCACATTCCCTGTCTTCGCCGGCGAACCAAATTTTTGCTTTACACCAATCTATTTTTTGAGTAGATGAGTCTGCTGTACCACTGGATCCACCAGATCGAGTAAAAAGAAGTCGTCTGGGATCGACAAAAAAGGCGTGCCGGTCTTTGTAATCTAATCGCCTCCTGAAAAAATTCGGAGGGAGAGGATCAACATCGATTTCACTAGTTTTCAACTACCGCGTCAACCATATATTCGTTAAATTTCAATCGGCCGTCGATGAAATTACAGCCCGTCCTCGTCGATTTCCATTCTGTCCAGTCTCGCCACCACTTCCTTCACGTTTTCTACGCAGCTGTCGATCTGTGGTTGCTGCACGCTGAATTCTGCCCCCGAGGCCAGCTTCACTTTCCCGGGGGTCATTTCGAAATACGGGATCCCCTTTGCGTTCGCCACGATCGAGCAGGTATCTGGAAAGTCCCTCACCAAACAGGTTGCCGCCTGCCGAAAAACGTCCACCGTCGGCGCGTCCGTGTGCTGGAAGATCTGGTTGAACCGGTCCGACTTGGCGTACTCAAAAAGCTTCTTGTTCAGGCTTTGAATCATCTCGGTGGTGACCTTCGGCGTCTGAAAGCTACCGAGCGGCCCAGGAGCGGACTTGTAGAGCTGCAGCTTGTTCCAAACGATCATCTGGATCTTACCTGCGGGGTTGCGATTGCAGTGAAAACCGATGTTCATTTTGGTAGACTAGACCCTGTAGTTGTACTCAATTTTCTTTTCATGAGGTGTGCCACGACTGGCAAAAACCAATAAACATATGTATTAAGTACATGGAAAAGATTGCTGAGCGGCACACCAGCGGCAAGCATAACCACTGACATACACAACGGCATATGTATTAAGTACATCTCATTTCCCCCAGCCGCCAGAGTTCTCGCATCACCTCGAACATGGGCACTATTCTGCCGAAATCGCTCTCGTCCGGCTGCAGCGGCACGATGCACAGGTCCCCCAACGCGTACCCCAGCCGCGTCCCCGCGCTCGGTCGCCTGTCCCCGTCCGTGTCGATGAACAGCTTCCACTCCGCCCCCGGCGTTTTGCTGAGTCCCTCCCGCAGTGCGTTCGCCAGTTGGATGGTTTGCTCCGTGGTCCGCGCGTTCTCCTCCCCGCTCGCGGCGCCGGAGGAAATCAGGAACACGTTTTCCGGGATGGCCGCGTTGAACCGCCGCGGCTTCACCGCAATCGAGGGAATGTCAACGAGGGAGACGCTGTTGGGGTTCCGCAGGTAGTTCCAGAAGGAGTAGAGCCCGGACTGCGCGTTCCTCTCCTCGACGCTGTTCTGCTGCTCCGCCGAGTGAATCAGGTCGAAAATCCGCCCGCAGTTCTCTTCGATCACGCGCGGGTCCTGCGCGGTGCCGCCGAGTGCGCGCTTGGACAGGTCCCCGAGCTCGGTGAGATCCATTAGCAGCACGTTCTCCGCGGGATGCTCCTTCGCGTACTGGCAGGCCGCCTGGAAACAGAGCTGCGTCTTCCCGGTGCCGCCCTTGTGGGAGGCAAACACGTGGATCTCGCTCGTCAGCGGCATACTTTATATATTTTTCGCGCGATGTTGTTGTGGTATGGTTTTTGTACGTTGGTAGGATTTTGGTGACTGGTGGTCGGCGCGCTATCTCGATCAACCTTTCTCTACGCTGTGACCGTGTGCTGGAAAAAGTGCTCTGAAATTGGAATGAGGTGCTAGAGTGAGACTTTAGGACTAGGATAGCTCGTCATACTATAATCCCCCGTCGCACATTTTCCCTCCAGCCCGGACGAGCGGTTTCTCAATTTTGTCTCTCGATCTGATCTTCGGCCATTGTCGGTAAAACAAGGCCGCACGCATTTACGATCATCAAATGAATTTCGCCACCGATTTTGGCACCGCCACATGCGACAGCACCCCTTTTCGACTGCTCGACTTGAATCACCAATGACAATTATCGGCCAAGCTCGCACATAGGAGTGCTGCGCTTTTTTGTCGCCACGGAAGTCTTTCACGGTTTTGCATAGGTTCGAGTCACTCGTCTTCATCGGGTTCTTCGATCGAGAAGAACTGGTCCACGGGCAGCGGGCTTGCGCCGGTTGATATCATCCGCAGGCTCACCCCGCCGATGAAAACTGCCCAGAAGCCCCGCGACTTGCACAGGGACTCCCCGAGTTGTGACCAAAAGTCAAGCGACAATGCGTTGGCCTTCGCTCGCGCGAAAAGGGCTATCAGCCACTCGTTACCAGGCGCCCACGTCTTCGGAACAATTGTTGGACTGACTAAACCCGCCTTGAATTCTCGTTTGTCCGCGTCCTGCGTTTTTTCCTCGTCCTCCTCGTCCGACGACGCTGCGTCGTTTTCCCGTTGCGCACTGGTCCGAGGGGGCAGGCTAAACCACCACTCGACCCACTCGGCCATGGCTTCTTTGCTGAATGCGGCTTTGGCAGCTGTCCAGCTTCCTACGCCACCCATTTTCCCTTTTTTGCTAACTCCTCGATCCTCACCCTCCTGGCCGCAGGGAAGCAGCAGCGGCTCACCGTCCGCGGAAACGGGCAGCGACGCGCCTTGCGCACCACTGGCGCGAGAAGACGAAGAAGCCGAAGAACTTCCCCCGGTCCCCCGCCACTGCAGCACGATTTTCTGACTCGGAAGCAGCTGCGAGAACTCGAGTTTGTCGAGCTGCAGCGACCCGCACAACGACTCGTAAAACGCACTCCAGGGCTCCAGCACTTTGTCGTACAGGAGCTTGAAATTCCTGTCCTTCTTCAACAGCTTTTATGAACGCACTATTTCCAAAAGTGGACAATAATAGCTGCACGAGATTCGGGGCACGCGACCGAATGGATCCAGCACCCTTCCCGAATGGATCCGAGGAGCACACCGATCTGTTCAACAAGATTGCGCGGGCAGGAACTCGAAAACTTTGGGTTTAAAGTAGGACCCCAAGGATTCAACTTTTGGCATTCGCGCCCGCTACAAAAGCGTTGACGAGCGATCTGCGAACCGCGACGGACTGCGACCAGCAGCTGAGGGGGACGAGGTTATGACATTTGGCTTGACCTACGTCCATACTTATCCTCTGCAGCTGATACACTTTTAGAAAAAAAAAAACTTGATTATGATATTGTAGCTGCTGTAGTTGTCCAAGTCCAACGCTAGCACGAGACGATTCCCAACCCCATGACTACAACAGCTTTCGCGTGGACCAGGGCCTGCCGCGCGACTTGGATTCGTCGCGAAGAAAAAGATCGTGCTGGAGTCGGCCGCTATCGTCGCCGGATCGATTTAGATTTTGATTTGGATCGGTTTTCGATTTCGAAGTTCTTGTGGGTCGTCGTCGTGAGATCGATTTCGGGAGGGCTCGGGCTTGAAGAAGTTTGATCGAGATCGGGAGCGAGGGCGTGGGCTATCAGATCGCATTCGTTTAGCCAGCTAGGGCGAGAGCTACTGGCACTGCAACTGCTACACGTACACCTATTATTATACTATTGTCGTCAGCACGAGCACATGCAGCCGCAGCGGCAGAATTAGTGTAAGAAGTAGCAGAAGTAGACGTAGAAGCAGCAGAGAAGTCTTCCGATTCATTTCGTGCACGTTTCGCGGCACTCGCACCCGCAGCTCGTTCCTCCATCTCTTTGGCTTGCGGCCGCTGTGGCCGTCCCTACGTCGCAATGCCGTCGAAAAAGGGCGGCAACAAAAATGCCAAGCTCCGGCTGGAGCTTGATGAAGAAGATGATCTTCTCGCCGACGAGAGCGTCGGCCACAACAGCCAGAACGTCCAGAACGAGGTGGAGGAGCAGGGGCGCGAGGAGCTGATGAACTTCGCCGAGAACTTCAATGCTGATGAAGAGGAGATCCTCGATCCCGTCACCGGCCTTCCCGTCCATGAGGCGGAGATCGCGGCGCAGGAGCAGGCGGCGACTCGAGCTGAGCAGCAGGTGTTGGAGGACGCGATGGAGGAGATCGGTGAACTCTTGGTGGGCCAGGTGGGCCCGGACGTCGGATACATGGCGCCGTTTTACATCGAGCGAAAACAGCCGCTCGATGACTTCCGTATCGACGTCGTACGTGAGTCGGTTGGGGAAATAACGACGTGGCAGGAACTCGAGGAGGTCGTTTCCGTGGCGTCGACGCAGCTTGCAGATTTTTGTACGGAGGTTTGGTGTGGTCCGTATCCGCAGGAGGACGGGGACCAGGAGACGCAAGTGCAAGCGGCCCCTCGCAAAGGTGGTGGCAAAGGTGTCCACCGGCGAAGCGAGAACCCGTCGAAGGGAGCGCTGCAGAAAGAATGGAAGCGGACGCGGCCGGCTGGGTGTACTACTACTTGCAAAACAATCTCCGCGCGGGAGCTGCGTGAATTCGCTGCGAAGACGCTTGCGAAGCGGTACAGCCTCATGGTCATGGATTTCCTGCCGCCAGCTGCAACCGACGACGCCATCGTTCTGGGAGGTGGGAAAAAGCGCAAAGCTGACGAGGTACCAACAATAAGGATGAGTGGCGTCTTCGTCTTGGTCTTCTAGCAGTAGGCCTATGCTAATGCTTATGCTAATGCTTGAATCAAAAAAAAAAAATGAATCAATGCTTCTGCTATCGGTCGTGAATCAACGCTCCGCATCCCACCCACTCGCACAGGACAAGGCCTGGGTTAAGGTCGTTGACGTGAAAGAGGAGTTTCTCATCCAGGACTGGAACAAGATGATCGCGCTCCCCACCAGGTCCGACCGCTGGAGATACTTGGAGTGGCTCTGCGGAACATCGTCGGCAACAGCAACGCAGAAAATCGCGCTCTTTCAAAAGCTGCTGGGCGTCGAGGATTCTGTTACCCACAAGACGCGGTGCCGGGGTTTGGACGAGAAGGAGAGAGCCTGCAAGGAGGGCGACCGACTCTGGTCCGGCAACCTCTACAGCGGGCAGCTCGTGGACGGAGAAGCCGTGAAGCGTCGCAAACTTATCACCCTCGGAAACAACAAGTCGCGCGCGGAAGTGAAAGAAGCCAAGGAATCGGAGCAGGAGCTCGCCGCGCGTCGGCAGAACGCGTTCCGGATGGCATCCGAGCGGGCCCAGAAAAAGGCGGTGCGGTACTACACGATGCGGAGCATGCTCGACGTGGAGTCGCTCCTGGACATAGACATCTGCGCGATCGGAAAAAGCTTCCTCGGCCAAGACGGGCAGCGGCGGTTCGGCGGGGAGAGCCCCAAGGTGGTAAACACGGATCAGTCGCTTGCGAACGCTCTCGATCCGAGGCAGCGGCCGTTCGTCGTCGTGCGGCTGGGACCGGATGCGACCGACTACCGACGGGGAAAGCAGCTCGCCCTGGAGGTAGTGTTGGTGCGAGCAAACCACGACGAGACGCTCTCCGTCGTCCACGTGCATCCCAAATCACTCGATCACGAGGGCGGCGCGCAGTCGCTCCTCCAGGACATATACTCCATGATTGCAGATGTAGTTCCAATGCCCGGATCTGTCGCTGCCGAGTGGATGACGGACCCCATCACTTTCTTCTTGTGCGCCAGCGATTGCGGCAGCGACGTTCTCGCGTTTGTGCGGGAGTTCAGAAGACTTTGCGCGGCTGCCCGGATCGAACGGAAGGCCCAGACTCAGCAGCAGTACGACGACGCCAAGAAAATCGCTGAGCAGCAGCTTCGCGCGCAGCATCAGATCGAGAACGGCGGCGCATCTTCGTCAGCCAATGCGGTCGTCCCTTCCGTACCCGTAGAAGCAATACTTGCCGCAGGCCGGAGAGCGGACGCACCGCGAGAGCGGCTTCCGCTCGAGTGCTTCGCGATGCAGGTCGTGTGTATGAACCACCAGTACCACCTCCTCGACGGTGAGATACTGGATGGGTTGGAAGATGACTTTCCGGGGTTTCTGGACATGCTGCGGAAGATTTACCGCGCGATGGCGTTCTGGGGCTCCGTGCGCGTCCGGACCTTCGCGGACCACCGCTGGCAAACTCTCCTCCTAACCTTGGCAGACATCATGCAGCACCGCATGCAGATCGAGAAAGACTTGAACGAGATCGCCGCAAGCAGCCGGAAAAAAGAGCTGCAGGCCACTTTGCGGGGAGCGCAAAAGGCGCTGAAAGAACCTGGCTTCTTCGAAATGGTACATGCGCTGCACCGCGTGTTGTCCATCACCAGCGAAGCCGCCGATGCTGTGAAGAAGGATATGGCGGAAGTGTGGTCGGACACGAGTCTGGGCGAGATGAAGCGGGCTGGCCCGCTCTTCATTGCGGACGTGGACAAAATGGCGTCTGACTTCCTGGAGGTGATGGGCGACGAAAACCAACTCGCCCTGTCGCTCGTGATCACCCTCGCGATGCGCATGCCAGAGCGGCAGAAGCAGTTTCACACCTGGCCCCTACTCTTCAACCGCTTCTTTTCCTCGTGCCCCCTGGAGCGCCAGAACGCCGCAAGCTTGCTGATCATGACGGATGCAGATGGCCGCGATCCGTTTCTCGCTTGGCTCCTCAGGTACTACTACATGGACTTCGAGAAGATAGCAAACGGGGTCAACAACTCGACGATCCCACTGCGGCTTTTCCTCATCCTCGCCCCCATTTACATCGCGAGCAGCCCCACAGCACTTTGGACGGAGGGGCGGCACAGCCAGACGCGACACGGCCAGGTGAACGCGCCGAACATGCGGTCGGAGAAGGCCGGAATCCTCCAAGTGATTTATGGAGAGAGGCCTCTTCCGTGGGAGGAGTGGGACCACCTGGAGCGGGAGTGGAAGGCACTTTACGACTGCCGCCGGAAAACCGCGAAGGAGCACAAGGCGCAGCGTCTGATGATCAAGGATAAAGTCGACCGCGCTTTCGGCATGCTGGAAGACGAGGAGAAGCTGCCCAAGCATGCGGCGCTGCAGCTGGCGGTGGAGAACAGGGCGGCGCAGCAGCAGGAGCAGGGGGTTGTGCCGATGGAAGTTGATGCTGATGAAAATGCTGCTGCGGAACCGGAAGTGGAGCCGGTTGATCTGGAGGGTGAAGAACTGCGCCGGCTGCTCGTCTTTGCGGAAGAGGAGGCCCTCGAGGCGGCAGCTGCCAAAAAAAAGTCAAAGGCTCGTCCGACCCACCGGGTGCTGCGGCGTGCGCGCGCAATAGAGATGAAGCACGAGAAGGACCCCTTGCTCACGCAACCCGCGCCCGTCATCGGCGGACCGCTCGGGAAGGACGGCTCGCTGGAGATCTGTTATCCGGTCTTCAACCAGGCCCGCACCCCGATCATCGCGCAACGGTTCTCCGGGAAGCGCTGTAGACTTGCGGCCCCCGGTATGGTCGACCTGATGTGGCTGTGTCGGAAAGTGGTTTCCGACTCTCCAAAGCCTGGCGGTCTGCGGCATGAGGTCTTAGCGGCCAACGGGGGCAAGCAGCCCGTCTACTTGTGCTACTACAAGTCCAAGCAGAAGGGCATGCTGTTGGAGTGCAAGGAGATCATCCCCTCGGCGGAAAGCATCGGAAGGCCGGTGCCGGCGGGGCACGACTGCTACCGCATTCCCCTGGCGTTTCCGAAAACTCTTTCTTCGTGGGCAGGCGCGGTTGCTGAAACGGTGCGTGGACCGTTCTGCTGGCAGATCAACTCCACGACGAAGTTCGTGTGGTCGAAGAAGAGGGGCTCTCTCGTGGTGATGGTGCGGCCTGGCTGCTGGGAGGACCGCTCGTGCCCGCGGAAGGACATCATTCTTCCGTCGCGCCGCAAGCAGTTCTGCGACGAGATCGTGGCGCGGGATGGGACCGCGAAGGGGCGGACCCTGCGCGACTTCGAGTGGAAGAACGTATCGCAGGCTGCAGCGGTGCCGGAGTTCGCGAAAACGCAGGCGTGGCGCGCGCACTTCAACAAGAAGTCGTTGTATGCGATTTTCCGGCCGGAGCAGTCCACGTGGTTCGTAAAGGTCTCGACAGCCGCGCGGCGGAAGAAGGTGAATGGGCAGTGGGTCGCGGGCGACGAGCCCAAGCGATGGGGAGCCACCACCAACAACCGGTCGCTGGATAGGGAGTCGGTGGCTCAGGGGCGGTGCGACGTTCTCGAGAAGGTCGCGCTGGATATCGGCCTACCGGTGCCGAAGGTGTCGGCGGCGGATGAAGAGAAGGCGTGGAAGGCTGTGGCGAAGTATATTGATGCAACAAGGGCGCTGATGGAATTGAATGGAAATCAGGTATTTAGTGATGATGAAGAGCAGGCTGAAGCTGCTCCACTGCTCCGATAGGTTTTGATGAAATAGCGTGATTATGATTTTGCTTGTAAATTTAAAGCAAAGCGTAATGCTTTCGCTAGAACTGAATCACTACCATGTGCCATAAAATGGCTTCAAGATAAGCACTGCAACCACATCATGCCGCAATATTTTAACTTTCTGAAAAGCTGTGATAAATAGATTTTTGCATCATTTTGGTAGTGATTGACAATGAGAAAATGATGTAGTTTTGCTTGTAAGTGGTTGTAAAAGCTTGTAGTACCTTTGTGTTTTTGGCGTGATTGTGACGTGATTGCGCGCCTGGAGTGATGATGTGATGATGTGTTTTGAAGCTCGGTTGTGTCCCTCTTGCGGCTCTGAGACAGTGCGTATCGATCCCTCTGCGAGCGACTCTCTCCGTTCGATCTCCGAATATTTCACGCCTCAAAGCAGTCTCGGAAAGGAGTGGCTCGCGAAGGCTTCGCCCAGCGGAGCTAGAAACGAGCAGCAACCACCATATTTTCACGGCTTTCGGCCGGATTCGCGTGAAAAGTCAGGAGATCTGGCACGAAACGGAGGCGTGGCCGCGAAGCCTTCGGCGACAGGCTCTCACAGAGCCTCAATTATTCCCGAATTTTTCATCCACATCACAGAGAAGTCTTCGGCTTTTGGCTGGTCGCAACACTGGTGTTGCGATACATCTTAGGCTAGTTCAACGTTGATGAAGTGCTTGCTTTTTCTCGCCTGGTGGCTACAGCTCCTCCTCGCTTGTGCCACCACCAACACCACCGGCACCATGTCGTCGGTCGTCGATCCCAAGGATTATGGGATGCCCACGGTGGACGAACTCGATGAGTTCGTCAAGAAGTGCGCGCGCGGGAAGATCGCGAAGTTCAAGGACATCGTGGACATGATGGAGATCCGCTGCCGTGGCCGTTCCGTGATGGAGATGGACGTCACCGACGAGGTCCTCAAGCAAATGGACGAGCACGAGGACAACAAACTGCGGCTGCATGCGAACAAGTGGAAGATCGTGGACGTGATGAAGGCGGGGCGTTTCGTGAATCCGCACGGTACTTATCCTGTTAGATTGTTGTTTCTCAGTGCCTGAAAGGATAGGAAACGGTGACCAGACTAAGCCTTCATACCTTGAAAATTTTCAGCGATCGTCACGGTGCGCAAGGGCGGAAAACTGCTCGTGCTGAGTGGAAGCCACCGGGTCCAGGCGCTGCGCGAGATGGGAGAAGGGGCGTGCAAGCAGATTCCGATGAAGTACTTATTCTGCTATTCAATAGAAGACGATGCAAAAAAAAGCACCTTCTTCCCCTCATTTCCGTCTCCGCACTCAGGTACATCGTGCTCGAGCCGGAGGTGTTGGAATGCCCGCAGTTGGTGCGGTTGTATATCCGCGTCAAGAACGAAGGCCAGACTGGTTTGCGAACCACAATGCCCGAGAAGATGTTCGATGTTATGCCCCGCGTACTTAGTTTTCTTTTCAAAGCCCTACACTCTTCGCCGCTTGTCGTTGAAAACTAAAATCACCATTGATGTATCTTTGCAGCGTTTCGGTCGAGCAGTGGCCCGTGATGTTCGCGATAGTTGTTAGGCTGGTTCCTTGGCGCCAGAGGTGGGAGGCCAGGCTCCGGCGCGGCGTGTGCGACGTAATCAAGTCCGCCGGACAGCTCGTCTTGTCTTTCGGGCGAAAAGTCTTCCTCGCTGCTCTGATCTTAGCGCCCTCCGCCTCGTAGCTGAAATCGAAGACGTTGTCGGTGCCGCATTTTCCATCGGCCTGCATCTCTGCTATCATCTCCTTTAAGAACTTGAGCGTCGCCGGCGTTGGGTCAATCGGGACAACTTTTAGTGTTCCCCGTCCACCCTTGTTTTTCGCTAATTTGCTGTTCCCGATCCGTATGCGATCGGTGAAGACGTCGCGCACTTCTAGCTTGCGGACGTCCATCCCCCTTCTTCCGGTCAGGCACTGGAGGGTCCAGCATAGTTTGTAATATCTTCCGGCTTTTTGTTTTCTCCCGCAGCTGGCCTGGAGGTGGTCTGCGAATCGGCGGCAGTCTTCGATGGTGAGGCTGCCGGATCTTTCTTCGCCGTCGAGCTCAGGCTCGTCGGGGGTGCAGGCTAGTGGCTCATGCTCCGGGGATTTAGATTTGGGGGCATTCTGCTTTTTTGGCTTTGCGGCTTTCTTCGCCACTACCTTGCTACCCTTAGGCTTAGTAGAAGCCTTAGGCTTTGCCATTTTGTCGCTATTGCCTATGATGTTCGAGGAAATTTTGCAAGAGCTAGAGCGACTGCGCCTGCTATCTGTATTGACTAATCACTTTCTACCAACTCTACAGCTGCAGCAGGAATACGACGACCACTGCGCCACCCCGGGCCACGAGAAGGTCAGCCGGCTGGAGTACTTCAAAACCCGGTGCGAGTCCATCCAGACGGACTACGAAATCACCGAGTTCCTGCACGCGCGGACGGCGTGGGGCGAGAGAAGCAAGGAGTGGGTCGAGTACGTCCGCGCCTATGGCAAGGCGACGGACGAGCGCCAGTACGCGAACATGTTCAAGTACTCTTTGCGTCGTAAATTTTTTCTTATCACTTTCATCGCGCGGTCCTCGCCTCAGCGTAGGGTAGCTGTCCGCTTTAGCAGTAGCGAACACTTCACGACAGGAGGCTCTACCTCGGCCACAGCCTCGCTGCACTTGCTTGTATTTACACTTACTCTTACCTTCACCTACGCCAGGAACACCCTGCGCAAGCTCCGCATCGAGCAGCTCAGCGACACCTGTCGCGACGTCGTGCTCTGCTGCATCTTCCGCATCTTCGGCGAGATCGGGCTGAAGCTCACCGACGACTTCACGCTGTGCGAGGCCATCCGCGAGTTGGTGAAGCTGAACTACAAGAAAGCCGAGGGCTCGCACACGCAGTTCCGCAAGAACCTGGTCCGCCTGATCTCGTCCGTCGTCATGAACTGCATGTCCACGAAGAAGCTCGGGGAAGCGGTCGGCGTGGACTTGAGCAACATCACCAGCCCGGACGACCTCGTGACCGCCTGCAACCCGGTCGACGCGGGGTTGGAGTACAACAAAGATTGGTTGTACAGCGACGTCCAGGCGAAGGAGCGGAAGGCGCGCGTGCTGAAGCTGTCGAAGATCGCGGGCGTCTGCGCCTTGGCCACGAACACGCTCGCGAACACCGGCTGCCCCGGGTCCTTCACGACGATCACGAAGGGCGCGCCCGTCTGTGCCAGTCTTTGAGATTTTATTTTTCTAGCCCTATCGCTATCCGCAACAAACTTTATTTTTGTCCACGTCCTCGTCCCCCGGTCCGTAGCGTAAGCGTTCACGGCCCCACCGTCGGCCTCGGCCTCGCCATCTTTGTTTATCACCTTGGCCTTGACTTCAGCGACCAACATCGGGCTGCAGAAGGGCACCAAGGTCGTTATCGAATGCGGGGAAGGCAACTTGTGGTCGGAGCTGAAGGGCGAGATTGCCACCATCATCTCGCAGGTGGACTCCGACGAGGTCAAGGAGGTGAAGATCAAGCAGAACCTGGAAACGACCCGGTACAACAACGAGAAGCGCCACATGAGGAAGACGTGCGACAAGGAGCGCATCGCGTCCATCGCCGCAGGGGCGACTGCGCTGAAGGCGGCAAAGAAGGTCGGCCAGGCCGTGGAGCTGCAGGGGCAGCACGTGAAGGACCTCGCCGTGCTGGAGAAGGAGTACGAGGCGTCCTGCAAGTCGGCTGACGAGCGCCATTCCAAGGCCGTGAAGGAGCTCAAGGAGGAGGAGGCCGCCGCCCGCACCCTGGACTGCTACAAGGTCTCCGTCGATGCGCTGGATGGCGTGGCTGGAAAGCAGGACCCCGCGGCACTTGTCATACTCATTTTCATTTCTGCATAGGTACGTACATAAACACATTTTCTTTTCCCCTCCGCCTCCGCCTCCGACTGTGCCCTCCGATTCTACGTGGAGTTGTGCCATCCGATGGCACAACCATCCGATGGCACCATCCGATGGCGCCATCCGATGGCACCACCCGATGGCAACGTCCGATGGTGCCCTCCGACTGTGCCCTCCGATTGTGCCCCAACATAAATTGCGTACCTATGCAGAAATGAAAATGAATCAATGACTCATTTGATCTTCCGATACTGCTTTCCAGTTCGAGTCCGCGCAGCTGGTGGTCGCGCAGTCGTACTACAAGCTCACGGACAAGAACCCCGTGACGACCCGCGCGTCGTACTGCGAGGAGGACGTGACGAAGATGAAAACGCTGCCGATTCGCCTGCCGCTGGAGGTCGCCACGCCCTCGGACCATCCGGGCCACGACCTGTACTCGAGCGTGGAGATGCTGTGGAAGCCGATGCAGGGGCTGCGGGAGAAGGTGATCAGCTTCTGCCCGGAATCCGTCACCATGCCGGATGGCTGCGTCATCAAGTACAAGATGCCGTGCGCCGCGTACCACCTGCCCGAGACCCGGAAGAAGCGCCGCGCCGACTTGATCGCGAAGGCCAAGAAGAAGCCGGAGAGTGCTGCCGCGAAGAACAACCCGAAGGCCAACAAGCAGGCGCAGCTGCTGGCAGCTTGCCACGCCTTCCTGGCGCACAAGGACTTGAAGTCCTACGGCGCCGAGCTCAAGATGGAGAAGCTGGCAGAGGAGAAGAAGCTGACCAAGACCGAGAGGGCCAAGGCGCAGAAGGAGCTGGCCAAGGTGGCGGAGAAGGTGAAGGCGGACGCGGAGAAGCTCATGAAGCCGATCGGCGTGAAGGCGAGTGTCGGCGCGGTCACCGACAGCGCCAGCTCCAACGAGGCGGGGAAAAAGTCCACCAGCACGGGCGGCGCGTCCTCCTCGTCCGGCACCAGCTCCTCGTCCAGCTCGAGCTCCTCGGCCGCCGCCGCGCTGACGTTGCAGGACTTCACCACGAACAACAAGGGCAGCTTCGGGCCGAGCTCCCTCTTTTCCATCGAGGGCAGCAAGGGCAAGCAGCTGAAGGTCATGCAGAAGGAGTACGCCAAGCGCGGCCGCGCGATCGGTAAGATCGATCTGGCGGGCTGGGGCGAGGACCTGGACATCACCAGCTGCAACGGGTCGCCGCCCGCGAAGCGCAGCCGCAGCAACAGCGTGGCCGGGAGCGAGGACCGCGAGCTGGCACAGATCCTCCTCGGAACTTCCTCCAACTCCGCCAACGAGTAGATCGAGTGCGCGCGCGCCCGCAGCTGCCGTTCCAGGATGCGGCTGGGGTGGTGTAAGTAGGCTGTTCTGGAATTGGTACTGCTGCGTAGTCGTGATCGCGAGAGGCGGTGTGAGACCTTCTTTTTTTTCACGACGGCCTACCTGTCGGGCTAGAAGTAGTCGTAGATCGAGCGAGAGATCAGAAGATGCGGCTTTTCAATTTTATGTTTACAGCCAAGCCAGGCGACTTCTATCTCTTGTGCTTTTTGTTCTACTTTAGAAAATGAAGACTCACCGCTGCGCCTTCTACTCTGCCGGAGCGTATGAATTGGGGCCGGCTACTTCTAGATAATTTTTACTTCGATCATCATCATCAGGAAAATTTTATGATTCGATAATGATTATGTTAATGGTATGACGTTGAACAAATTTTATCAACATACCTCGGCTTAATGATACTCCAATCTGAAGAGATCGGCTCTTTTTTTATATGCGATAGGTTCTTCTACATACTATCAAATGGCGCTTCTTGTTCTTGAATTTTATCATTAGGCTCTTTAATTTTATCAAAGATGATCGCCTAGTTCTTGCACTACTCTATGATCCTTTTTCTCTCGTTACGCAAAGCCACCCGAAGTCGGCAAATCCTACGCAAAGGGGCGCAAGCCTTTACGACGTTCAAGCTTTTTGGCCTTCACAGATAAGCTGCACACGAAAATACTTGTTCTTAATTTTATAGAAATTTTATATAATCAAAGGCGATCATCATCATACATCTCTACCGGATTGGAAGTTGAAGGCCCTCCCTGAATCTTCCTGTGGAACTTGTCGATCGATCGAATATTTTCAATTACCAAAGGATCGAACGCGGAGAGATGTTTGCGGCTGAACGTGCACGTGCAGCGTGCAGGCTGCACGTTCAGCCGCAAATGGAGAGACGTGCGGAACTTTCCGAGAACCAAGTTCAGACAGGTGCTCCCACTGACCAAAGAGAATAGAACGAGGGGCAGCGCGCGCCCGCGAGGACTCAGTCGCGATCGGACAAACGTGTGTTGCGCGCGCGTCGTGGTGCGCAGATCGGTCGCAATCTGAGGGCGATTATGTGGTTTGTGAATACTTGGGGTTCTACTTTAAACCCAAAGTTTTCGAGTTCCTGCCCGCAGTTCGTGTGGTGCAAATCGGTGTGCTCCTCGGATCCATTCGGGAAGGGTGCTGGATCCATTCGGTCGTGTGCCCCGAATCTCGTGCAGCTATTCTTGTCCACTTTTGGAAATAGTGCGTTCATAACAGCTTTTGTAGAACTTTATACCCCCCACCAGCAGAGTCGCTAATATCTTGCCGCAGGCTTCCCCAGCTTTTATCAGAAGGAGCCGCGCGGCCAGGAGAACTGCTTTTCCCCCCGCAGCCGTTTGCGCTTCTTCTCGCCTGCGGTGGCATGGCCCCCACTATTCGCTCGCAGGCGCTCTCGAAGAGCACGTGCAAGACCGAGAACAACGCCAGGTCGAGCACGATTGACAGGTGCGGCTTGGTGATGTTCGTCAGCAGGTTCGACACCCGCGCGATCAGCGTCGAAACCTCCACCTCCGATGCAGGCGAAGCGGCGCTCCGGCTCCGCTGCCACACGTACCACTTGCGGGAAAAGAAGTGCGGGATGCTCCGGCACACACTGGGCAGCACGCCGGCGTCGTAGAGGGGTCCAACACAAGTCCAACACAAGTCCGAAACCGCGGCTGCCAATTCGGTCCGAATAACGTCAAGCAGCAGGGCCTCGCGCCGCCGCGTCGCATACGCATTGGCATGAACACCAGTGCCGCTTTCACCGCTGCTTCCGCCGTGGTTACGCTGCACATTTTTCAGCTCCTCCGGTGCCTGCGAGCTGGACGCCGCAGGCTCTTGCTTCCCCGACAACTCCCCCGCGACAACCCTCGGAAGAAATCTTCGGTACAGGTCCGCGCGGTCGAACACAGCCTCATTGTCAACACCTCGTTCCGCGTAGGGCAGCTCGCGGCGCTCGTTGTCCCTCGGGTAGGCGCTCGGCTGCAGAGATACCTTGTGACGATAGAACTCCTGCAGTGCTCCAACTGCGTCCGGATCGAATTCCCCCCGAAGCTGCGCCTGCGACGAGGAAATGGGTTGGTCCCGAGGCTGCGAAGACGCATCCGTTTCCGTGGCGAAGATCCGGTGGTAGCACTCGAGCTCGATCACAAACGGGTCCAGCAAGTGCTCGCGGCCGTCCTCGTGCAAACACTGGAAGTAGTGCACGCAGGCTGACATGATCGGCTATGGGCTACTGGAGGACCTCCACGGCACGTGGATGAGTAGCAGAGAAAGAACTCTAGAAAGAATTTTACACTTCTTACGCGGTCGTTTGCAAATAACTGTGTACGCTGGCTCGGCGTCTTGTCAGTAATCGTACGTGAGGTAAAAGGCTTTTGCAGCTGCAAAAAAAAATTCGTGTTGCTGTTCTAGCTTCATCCTCACGAAGGATCAATGCGCACAAATCAGATCCAAAACTTCCTCACCGCATGCAGGCTGGACAACTGACCTGTTGTACAACGGAAGACTACGTTTGCGCTGATCACGAACAGAGGTTGCAAATTTGTCGAAGTGGAATGCCGGCGCTGCAGACAGACAGCATGCAGAAGGGAACATCACACTATTTTGTCGCGGGAGAAACGCCATACCGAGAGACGGACCAACGCGACTTTCGCGCGCCGCCGCCACACGCACACGACAGTCGCCCAATAATATAAAAAACTGCGTGTAGCGCGTGGTCTGCAAAGAGTTGCGTCAAGCATGTGTTTAACGTGTGTCAGTGTCTTCTTTCGGGTAGCCAACGCTAATACGCCGAGCAGCACTGGTTGTTTTTTTGGGCCGTTTTGTAGAACTGGTAGCTCGTCGCTGAAAGGTCGCCGCTCTTTTGCATCAATGAGTCGAGATTCTCGCCCCGCTTTAGTATGTCATCCATCGACTGTATTACCGTAGCCTTTACCTGAGAGAATTTAATTTCGCAATCCGCTTCGGCAAGCAATTTTCTCGGTTATCTCATCGCCGGTAGCGGTACGAAGCACTTCTTGTTCTTGAATCTGCTGCTATTGTTTAACATCAAATACCTCCAAGGGTCCAAAAAATCAACCTCATCCAGTTCTTTCTCGATTTTGGTGATTTTGTCCGCCTCGTCTGGATTTTGAAACTTATCGAACATGGCCTGGCCTTCCGGAAACGCCATGTTCGTGTCCGCTTGCTGTCGCTGGCCCTCGTTGTTGGGATATTGCTTCAAGAATGCGGCGATGGCCTCTGATATCAGCGTGTAGGCAACCCGCAGGGGATACTCACTGTCCGTCACGACGGTGCAGGCAAGGCCGCTCGGGTGGATCCAGGTGTGGCAATAACCTGACGTGTGGAGGATTGATGCGTGGAAATCACGCGAAGTACTCTCTACACCAATTCTATCGTGATACCTGTACTTGCAAATACAAATACAAACAAACCCGAAGCGATTTCAGTACCGACGTCGCCGTCGAGCTTCACGGTTTGTCGCTTGCCTGGTTCGGTATGGTTGACAATGGTTCGGGAGTGGAAGGTGAGGTGTTCCCGCGCCGTGCCTCGCTTGAAAAACTGGAGAAAGGCCAAGTTTTCGAAGTCCACTAGTTGGAGACTCTGCCCCTCATGGCACTTCCATATTTTCAAAGATACCAACCTCATTTTCTCCTACTGCGTCGCCTGCGGCGTCCGGGCCTCCTCGCTGCCCTCTAGGTGCTGCTTTCTGCCTTTCTAGAACGGCGATCCCGTATACGACACAAATGAGATGTGAGTCTTAAAATGTATCTTGTTTTGATATCGATGAAATAAATACTTCTTCGCTGAATCAATTGGTTCTTTACTGATGACCTTTAGCGGGAGGCACTAATAATCCAGTTAGTAAGTGATGTACGAAGTGCCAGTACAACTACGCGCTACTCGCTGGTACGGGCCGCTGCACAAGAGCTCAACAAGATTTGCTGTGCCGGACATCGAGAATTCATTGTCTCTTCGATTTTTCGAGTTCTCGTTTTCTGGCTCCGTTTTGAGAAGCTACTTGCTCACTTATTTCCGGCAGAACAACATTTTTCTTTTTCTGTTCCCATGAATTTTGCATTCGCAACGAGCTGGGTGAAGACCGACATGAGAAGGCGCAACGTCTCAATCTCTCGCGCGTCAGAGAACGGGCCGATTAAATGAATCGTATCGCAATCGCAGCCCAAACCTCACGAAGGCGCCCTGCAGAACCCTTCACATGTACACGTCGGACACTGCGTCGACGACGCGAACGATCCTTGGCGCTTTTCGCCCGCCTCCCCCCGCCCCAGTCCGAAGTTCCGCCAGCCGTGCGGCGTAGCCCTCTGCCACTCCGCGCGGAAAGAACCGCCGGTGCACCACCACGGCCAGTTCCGCCCCGTGCTGCACCCCGAAGTCCACTAGCTCTTCCGCGTGGTAGTCGTCCACAACCACCGCCACCTCCACGTCTCCGTTTTGGGGGAATAAGAATAACGAATCCCTCCGCTGCCGCACGAAGTCCAGCAGCAGCCGCGGACTGGAGAATTCCTGCTCCCGCAGAAAGCCCGGGCTCGACACCATGTAGCCGACGTACACGTACCTCGTCGGCGATGTCTGCTCTAGTGCGGTGGGCGCAGCAGGCTCTGCGGCCAGCGCGTTCCCAAGCGCCTGCGCGCGAAGCGTGAGTTGGCGTGCGACGCCAGCGTACGGGGAACAGGAAGCGGCATCCCACAGGTCGTAGTCGAACCAACAACTGTGCGCCTCGGCCGCGACCTTCATGCTGTGGACTCTGCCCGACGCCACCGTCTGCTGCAGGTGCCGCAGCAGCTCGTGCAAGTTGAAGTTCCGCTCCGGCCACCGGATGGAAAACTGCGAGTAGTCGAGGAAGCTCGAGAACGGCAGCCTGAAGTGGTCCGACAGAATCACCGGAACGCAGCCCACCAGCAGCGCGATGTACAGGTGAATGGTCCACGGCGTGATGCCCCGCGGCGCGAGGCAGAAGAAGGACGTGCCGAGCAGCTCGTGGTAGTCCTCGACGAAGCCCCCGATCGAGACCATGCCTTTCAACTCGGCGTCCTCCAGCTCCTCCCACTGCCTCACGATTTCTCCCCGTATCGTCACGTTGCCGTAGCTCTCCGCGTTCGCCGCGCTGCGCCCATGGAAGGCGGCCAGGTAACGCCTCCCGGAGAGGCCGCGATTCCACTTCTTCAGCTCCTTCGACCGCCAGGGGTCGGTGTAGCCGGGGATGATCACGTCCTTGTGCACGGCGAACGTGGACTCGGCCGCCCCGTTCTCCTCGTTCACGTCCTCGCACCGGTCTTCGACCTGCAGCTGGATCACGTTTTTGGCGAAGTCTTCGCCCAGAACCTCGCGCCACCGCCCGCGCCGCTCGCCGATCGCGCACGGGTGCCGGCCCCACGAGAACAGGAAGACGTGGTCCGCGCCCTTCCGCCGGTTCCACCAGCGCCCGTGTTGAAACCGGTGCAGGAAGTCCACGGTCTGCTGCAGCAGAATCTCGCTCTCGTCGTTTTCCGCCCGAAATCCGTCCACCCAGTTCAGCAACTCGACGCACTTGAAGTAGGACGGCACGAAGAACAAGTTCGCTTCATGCGGCGAAGCCACGCGGACGAAGTTGCGGTGTTGCCCGCCGCTGTTCAACTGCTGAAAGTAGCGGTGGAACGCCACCTCCGTGCCGTACATGCCGAACTGGCAGTTAACCAACCCACGCCCGACGGCCTCCAAGTACCGGCCCTGCTTCAGCAGCGCTGCCGGCGCAGTTTCGCCCCCAACTGCATCGTCACCAACTTCTACCGCAAAGTCGTACACGTACACGCGCACGACGCTCTCTGCATTCGTCGAGTGCCGCATGTAGTCGCCCACCGCTGAGGGTGTCAGGACCCTGTCGAACAAGCGCACACTCCTTGCGAGTGCGGCCACGTTCCAATACTCCCGGTTACCAACAGCCAAGGTCAGTTGGTCCGCACCAGTTTCAGAGCGTGTATTCAGTCCGCTCCCGAACAGATCTTTCGCGAAAAAGCTGCCCCCATCAGCTTCCGCAATTTGCTCCCATACCTCCCTTGCCACCTGCAGAACCTTCCGGGCTGACTCCGTTCCCCGGTCGTACTCCTCTGCACTGAGGGATTGCAGGAGCAAAACCAACGTGCCAAACAGGCACTCGTCGACGACTTGGGGCAAATTGCCGGTGGTGAGGATCTTTTGCGTAAACCCGTTGTACTGTCGCGATTCATTCAGTGCGACACCGGAATCTAGCTGGAACTGACGGACCGGGCCGATGTAGTCGCGCCAAAAGTTCACGTTTTCGCCGAGGTTGATGGCCTGCCCGTCGCAAGCGAGATACTGCTGCGCGGGCGGCGGTGATGCGCCTGTTTCTTCCAGTGGGGATTCTACTTCGTGTTCTTGCTCGGCTGCAGTCACAAACACCGGCCCCGACTGAAAGCGCGATAGCAACCGTCGGCTTCCGCGCTCTGGGGACGAGAGGAGGCTCAGTGCCGCGAAACAACATGCTACCACAAGGGTGGCGGGGGCGAGGAGCGGCGCTATCCTCTTGCAGCTGCTGGTGGTCGGAGAAGACCATCCCGCTTTTCTACCGCGATTGCTTCGTTGCTCGGCGAGAAGAGTTCTTAATCCAGATGATGGACGCGTGACTAAACCTACGTTGAACAACGGACCGCGACGTCGAGCCGACATGGTTTCATCACAACGCGTACCGAGCAGTGCGCAGAAAGCAATTCGACGGAGCGGTCCTGTTGTTCTCGTCTCGAATGCTCAGATCTGTGGCAACACGACGAGTGGGCGACATTGCTACCATCACGACATGGTTTCAAACATGAACGACGTACAGGACCACGACGGCGATAGAACCAAAAATCACGGTGATGCTTGCAAAAAAGTAGTAGACAAACTGCACCAAACATAACCGTACGTGTTCCAACGGCGAAAAATTGCAATTTTCCACCTTCCCTAAGGAATGGATTAACAGCTTTTAATTTGATTGATTGAAGGTATGGCGCGTTCATTTTCGCCAGCAGTGGCAGCATTACCGCCCGAGGCGGCCACCCGCCGGCTCAATATGCGTGTCTCCCGCCCTGTAGGCCTCATATCGGCCACGATGAAGGTGCCCAGAATCTCATACATTACGCATATTCAGCAACCGACCCCACCAATTTTTGTGTACAGTACGATGCTGCTGGTAGGAATCAGAATCCTATGATCCGCGCCTGGGAGTCATTTCTTCGAGGGAATTGAAAAACTCTTGCGTTTTGATGCAACAAAAGACAAAGAAATGCGATGGAGGTAGCGAAAAGATAAAGAACTTGGCCTTTGTGTGGCCGCGCCTAGTGGGCTCCGACAGCTCCCTTCCGCGAAAAGAAATATCAGCGGTAGAAAAAGCTGCGTTGCGCCTCCATTGGCGCTGCGCCATTGGCGATGGCGCGCCGTCTCGTGTTTGAAGCAACCTTGGTCTACCTCATCCTCACTTGGCCTTTTTTATGTACGACGTGACCACGGCGGAAAGGATCGCCATCAGCCCGCCGGCGGAGAGGAGCGCCACGTAACCAGGGTAGGAGTAATGATCCTTCTTCACGGTGGCGCCGAAAACCTCCAGCAAGCTACCGCCCGCCATCGGACCGATATAGGAGCCGATGAAGCCCGAGATTCCCCAGAGACCTGTATTTGTGTGACTGTGAGAAATTATTGTTTATAGTGTTTTGGTCAGTGTGTAAGTGTATGCAACAATGACCGATGGATACGGCCCCATGCGTGTGCATGTATCGTTGCTCACGCGGTTGCGTCAGTGAAACACTAAACATTATAAACATTCAGCGCAGTGCCGCAGCCGGGCGTCAGTGAAACATTAAACGTTCAGCAGTGGCTGGGTCAGTGGCTGCGAAGGCCAGTGAGCAATGAGGACATTGCTAGCTCCTGAATCAGAACAATAAACATTGAGCATTAATCATGTCTAATGTTTATTGTTTGGAAGCGGGAGGGCCGCCGCCTGTAATATTATGTTTATACATATTTTATATCTTATATTAGAGTTGTATAGATCAAAAAACAAGCCTGAAGAGCATATATATACTACGCTGGGTGAGCAAA
>RXOD01003877.1:0-41202 GCA_005223375.1 Amoebophrya sp. AT5.2 | reverse complement strand
CCATAATCGAGAGAGGATTCACAAAAATCAATAAAACCCAGTTGACGTGAACTCAACTCCTGCTGATCGAAAAAGTCTATTATGAGTACCCGCACGCGTCATGAAACGCCCGCGCTTGCTCGAAGCACGCCTGTCCGATGTGCGAGTCCATCACGAAGATTACTTCGTCTGGTGACACCGCTGCTTGCACTTGCTCCATCTCTTCGAACAGCGCCACTTCCTGCTTGTGCCTCCCGGAGGTATCTACGATGATCACCTCGTACTTCTCCTCCTTGAATTTCTCTACCCCCTCCTCCGCGATTCGCACCGGATCCGTGTCGGAGTACGAGCCGAAAAACGGGATCTTCACCTTCGCCGCGTTCTGCTTCAGCTGATCGAAGGCACCGGCGCGAAAGGTGTCTGCGCAAACCAACGCGGTCTTCCACCCCTTGCGGTTGTAGTAGTGCGCGAATTTGGTGCAGGAGGTGGTCTTACCGGCACCCTGCAGTCCGACGAACATCACAACGTTTGGCTTCTGTTTCTGGAACTTCTGGATGGGGGTCGGGGCAGATACCTGGCGATCGTTGGTGATGGTCGATGCCGATGCGGAGCTAGTTCTGCAAAAGCAGCCAAATCATTTATTTATTTTTATTTTCTTTGAATACTGTAACCTAATTCAATTTCAATTTCAATACCATGCCCACTAGGGATTGCATCACGAGCTTCTCGATGCTTTTCCTTTTGTTGGTCCCATCTTCCGCTGCGGCGAGCGTCTTTTTGATGTCGCTCTTCATTTGCATCACGTACTTTATGTTTACGTCCGCCTTCATCAAAGCGTTTCCGATCTCCTTGAGACATTCCTCAATCGCTTCGTCATCAACCACGGTCGCTGCGTTCAGCTTGCGCAAAGCGCCCGTCAGCTGACTACCCAGATCCGCTAACACCATCTTGTCGCTATGTCGCTGGTGCGGCAAAGGCAGCTACTACTTACTGCTGTCGCGAGGTCGCCTCGGCCTCCCGGTCCGGTTCTAGCACTTTTTGCCTTACACGGCCGGGTCTCGGTTTGCGCCGTCGCCCGGCGATCGACTAAATGGTCTGTCGGTGCGCGTTTTTCTGCGGCTACTGGCGTCGTCGCTCCTCCTCTTTCCGATTCGTCGTGTCACAGTCGCTCGGAGACGGATGGGTAAGTTGACGGCGCTTGTCGAGTTGCGTGTCGTCCCCGGGCGCCTTTGGTCCCCCAAAAAACTTGTACAGTGCACGGAGCGGACTCAAACCTGCAACCGTCCGTAGCGCCCTTGCGCTACGCAAATGCGCATCCGGGAACGTGAAGACTGCATGTAAGAAGGATCGAAGAAATTGGAAACGGATGGGAGATATCACTGGTCAGTGGGATAAAGTGTCAGCGAGTAAAGAACAAAACTACTTCAGAATATAAGTAGGCGGGGGCTTTCAGGACTAGGACACGTAGACCAGATCTTGGTAAAGATTCGCATTTTCCTCAACCAGGAACAGATTCGCATTTTCCTCAACCAGGAACTTAAAAGGTTCGAGCGAGTCGATATCATCGGTGCACGAATAAGCTACCACAATCGCGAAAAACCATACTAACTGTCACGTCTGAACGCCAAAAGATCGTATTCCAAAATTTTTGCACCTGAAAACATCAGTTTCGTCATTTTAAGCTGAACAAGACATGGAGTCGCCGATTTTCAATTCCCCGCGTCATATCCCGGACCTTCAGCTTATCTTGAATACAGCAAACGATCTTCTGAGGATACTTAATTCGAATCTGGATTTTCCACTGTTTTTGTCACCGCATACCGGTGAGCATCTTACGGAGTCTGTGTCTGGTGATACTTTTCTGGATTATATTAACCGGTAAAATCCAGCTGTCACGCGCTGTCGAGCAAGGTGCGTAGGTCTCATACAGAAGCAGAAAATGCAAAAAACAATAAGCGACCACGCAAAACCACTATATGTCCGAATCAACTCCAGCGGTCAGGGTGACCACTCCAAAATCTGCGAAACTCCACTTCGATATAGTCTTTAGCCAAAACTTAAACCTTTTCCTCCAGCCAATAAACCTTCACATCATACTACATTCTCCGCCCTCTTTTTCTTCACCATCTTCCTTCTCAACAGCGCCCGGCGTGCTGCCAGCGGCATTTTCTTTCGGCGAGCCCGGTCGCCCGATTTCCTCTCTGCTCCGCCTCCGATCCGGCGGGGGCTGACCATCGGCCCGTGCTTTGAAGAACGCTGCCATTTTTCCGGCCGTCTTGCTGTATTCCTTCGCGTCTTCTTCCATTAGCGCTGCGTCCTCCTCAAGCCTGTCCAGCTGCTCCTGCTGCTGCAGAAGTTTCACCGCGTTCAGCCGCATGTCGTCTTTGACTACGTCCGCTTTGTGCCGGCTGTCCTCCTTCTTGTCCGGCCCCCGGATGGGCCTGCCCTTGTCATCCACATTGCTGCTGCCCTGGTTGTGCCCCGCCAGCGGAGGCCCCCCTGCCCCCGGGGGGCCTCGCGAGCTCGATCCCGCCGACGTGGCACTGTTGCTCGGCGCGGAATTTTTAGCCGGCCTGCCGTCGTAGGTGCCGGTACGCGAAAACCGCTTCCGCGCTATTTCCGCGTGTTGCGCCCTGTCCGCTGTCAGCGAAAGCAGTTCGTCGCGTTCCCGGTTGCCGCTGGAGGCGGGCGGCGCGACGCGCTGCATCGACCGGAAGCCCGCTTGCGGAAGCGCCACCTCAGAGCCCAAGAACGAGTCGAGATCCATTTTCTGCGTCCCGAGCCGCGATAGCTTTTTGTCCTTCGAAGACGACGACCCAGGCGCATGGCTGCCATGATGAGATTTGGAGTGCGACGATGAAGGCCCTGATGACAACTGCTTTCCGTCCTTGTCCCTAACCCGACTCTCAGGGTAGAATTGATCACCGCGGGCGTGGTCGTCCGTGTTGTGCCGCGACTTCGGCGGCGTGCTGTCGGGCGAGGCGGGTGTTGGTATTCGAGGACCGTCGGTGGAAGCAAGCTGCTTATCGTCCGTGTTGCGGCGCGACCTGTGCGAGGACTTCCCGTCGGAAGACGCCAGAGCGTCACCAGACTGGAGCTTCTCGCGGTGCTTCTCGTAGCGCGGTGACGACGATTTGGGCGAGCCCCTCTCTGCCAAAAATGGAGGTGTCGCCATTTTTCACAACTAATGCCGCCGAGAGTTTCGTTTCCTCCGAGGTACCGGTTCCGGTACCGCTGAAATTATAATTGTTTCGAACGCCTTGTAAAATTCTAATTCTTGAAAGGTAGCTAGTTACATGGGAAGATACGCGCAACGAGTGAGGTCAACGTAAGTAAGTTGTAGCCTGCTAGTAAGGGATTCTTGTTCACGAAGATGAAAAAGCATTCGTTGCCACGAAGCCACGGCGCAACAAGCACATCACGAGTACGGAACTCATTGTCCTGTCGGAACATGTTTGTACGCTTTCAACACTAGCGGACGGACAACGTTTGCACTTGACGAAAGGATGGTCGTGGCTTGTTTTCCGACGGATGTGTTCATTCCACGGAGCAGCAAATCACCATGTGCATGTGGAGATTGACAAAACCAAAATCTATCGCATCTGCGGACAACCGTCATTTTATAATCTGACTCTCTCGTTATTTTTGGCGTTCATCCTTCACCCAAGTTTCGGCAGCGCTACTCTCGTTGCGTAGTTCGCAATGAAACTCGCGGAAAGGTCCGCCTCCCAGTCCAAGTGCTCTCGTCGGTCGTATACAAGTACGTGGTAGGCAACCACCGTTGTATTTGTTCCGCTACCGCTACCTCCCCCACCGCGCAGGCTCCACGCCAGCCCGTGCGAGACCCACGCGGGAAACAGCACCAGCTCTTCCGCCTGCGGATACCGAAAATGCGTCAGCCCGAATGGGGGCACACCCCCGCGAGGGTCGTAAAATTGCAGCACGACCGAGCCTTCTTGTGGCAATTCTGGAAAGTACATGCCCGCCAAAACTGCTCCCGTGTGCACGTGGGGACGCACGCCGCCGTGTGGGATCAAGGGCTCGAGAAAGAGAAACACCTCCAGGAACTCAAAGGGAATGTTCAGCTTGTTTTGGAAGTAAACCGTGGTCAGCTGCTGGACGCGTTTTTTCAACGACGACACGCTAGCGAGGAGATCGGGAAACGAAGTGCTGCTAGTGCTTACCCTGTCCGCCGGCGACAGTTTCTCGTCGTGCAGCACTTTGAGTATGTCTTCTGCGCGGGCAGCCTGCATGTTATTCTGGCAGTCGGCACCGGCAGCGCCACCCCCGTCGAAGGCATCCAGAATTTCTCCCATCGCGGTTACACGAAGTGGAATGCGCTCGAGCCCGCATCTCTCCGAGGTTCCGGAATCCAGAAATCGGTCCCATAGCACTTCTCCATGGAAGTCCCACGCTTCCGCGCTGACGTTTTGCACCCGACTCGCCTGTACCCTCTGCCACCGCCCGAAAAACTCCGACCGCCGGCCGCCGGCATCCAACTGCGCGAATTCTTCGCGTGCCGCCGGGAACGTTTTGAAAAGTCTTTTTTGCGGGGTGGATTCGTAGTAGTCGAACAATTCCCGTGCTGCTTCCGCCAGCACCTCGTTCCGAAGATGCGGTCTGTCCGGCTTCAAGGAGATGGCAGAAATGTCGAGGGGGTAGATCAGCGAGCGCTCGAAGCGGAGCTCCACGTTTTTGCGCGAGGCTGCATTTCGGTCGCTTGTTGGTGGCGGTTTCTTCTGCGCCGCCGTTTTGCCGCTACCCTTGGCCTTGGCTAACAACGCGAAGAAAAAAAGCAACGTGCGCAACATCATCTGTCGGCTAGTACGAGTACCTCTTGCGCTGCGCTACGGAAAAGACGTCGCCTTCTCGCATCTGTGTGGCTGAGTGCGGAGGCGTGAAGATTCGGCAGAAAAAAATAGCCACGAGCAGGTAAGCGTAAGAGATATAGCCGAGCCAACGATGACGCTGTCAGGACGAACACTTCCCTCACTTTCAATTGGACCAGTCATCTCTACCTCCAGACACAAGACCCGCATACCCGAACGTGCTTCGGCAGGCCTGGCATCGGCAGAGCGACGCTGGCGCCGGCGGCTACTTATTCGATGATTTCGTCTTCAGTGTCCTCCGGTTTATTCGCTTGTTCCGCGACTTCGGACGGTCCCGGAGGACTTGACTCGTCCTCTGTCTGCACGGGATCGCCCTCCTCCAGATTCGACAGCGACTGCCTTCGCGGCTCAAGTTCTACGGCAATTGCCCGCTCTTCGCTGCTCTTTGCGGCGTCGATTGCCTGCCTGTGTTCCGCTTCGTCTTTTTTTTGTGTTCGAGCCGGAGACGCGCTAGGGCTGGTGGTCCGCTCGGGCTCCTCACGTGCGGGGAGGGTTGGCTGTGAAGACTCCGCCGTTTCGTCTCCCCCTCCCGCAGCCGCCTCGGTCTCGCTGCCGTTCTCGCTAGCTAGCTCTTCATCGCGCGACTTCGTCCCCGCCTCCGTATCGAGGGGGGCCTGGTCCGCAAGCTCGCTGGGCTGCGCTACGGGCGCGGTTGGTGTACGTACGTTCGCCACGCCGGCAGGCTGCTCTCCTGCTGGTGGTGCGCCGCCGGCAACACCGTCGTCGAGCTCCAGTTCCTCGTCTGGAATCACGGTTTGGTCTGCCTCCGGAACGCTATCGTCGCTCTCGGCCAAACTCTCTGCGCCGTGCTCGTCCTCGCCCTTCTGGTCGACGTCGTGCAGCAAACCGAAGCCTTCGAGCGGAAGGTCGACTTCTACGGTATCGCCGTCATCCCCTCCGTCAGCCTGTGTCCGTTTCGCCGCACCGGCAGCTGCCACAATTTTGAGTGATTCCGGGCTTGCCCCGCCTTCCGCGTCTGCTCCTGCCGCTCGAGTGCTGAAGACTTGGGCAAACAAAGCGGCGCCGCCTGCCGCCCACGTACCCGTGGCGTCGCCCTCCTCGTCGTCCGATGAAGTTTCGCTCGATCGTCCCACGGCCCCGACCTCGCCGTAGTCTTTCACGACAAGGCCCTTTGACGGCGGCCCCCGCTTCGTGACGCGTTCCGTTTCGTATGTTTTTTTTTCTTTTGCGCGCTGCATTTTCCGTATCTGTTCGCGCGAGAAGACGGTCGGTTCGGCGTCGTCGTCGTCTTCCTCGTCATCGTCTGCCAAGCGAAAGCGGTGCTCCTCTGCATCAAAACCGGACGCAGCTGCGATTGCACGCGGCGGCGGCAAAAGTGGGTTGGCAGTACCCGACTCCGCCCCGTGGACCGGCGATTGCACCGTCGGCGAGAAGTACGCCTCGAAATCCGCGAAGTTCGTCTTTAACCGTTTTACCCGAGCGCGAAAGTCGCGGAAGGGATGCACATCTTCCACTTTCACAGCCTGGGAACCTCTTGCGTCGTCCACACTGTTTGCCCCCGTAGAAGCAGCGCCCGCTTCAGCATCGCCGTCCGGCTCCGACACGTTTTTGCACTCCTCTGACAATGTCCGCGCGTACAATGCCCGGCGCCAGTTCCGCTGCAGAACACCGATTGCTTCTCGTCTCTCCTGCGCCCGCAAGACTGCTTTTCGCCTTCGCAAGATCGCGTACCGAATCTCAGCGATTCGTCGCGCCGCCACCCTGTTTTCCGCTTCCGGCCAAATTTCGTCCGCCAGGATCGCACGCCCCCGGTTTTGTTCGTCCAAAAACGCCGGCGGTTCGACTGCATTTGCTTCCTCTTCTTCCAGTTCTTTCATTGCTACCAGCCGCAGCTCGAGCGCGCCGTCGTTCATTTTTGCATTGAGCGCCTCGGCCGCGCCGGCCACCACCCCGTTGCTATCCGCCCCTGCAGCCCGCGTGGTGGTCAGCGGCGACGCGGCGGGCGTCTCCTCATAGGAAGGTGGCGTACCGGGGCCCAGCGCTTCGCGCATCTCCTTCAGCGCTTTTCCCAAAGCCCGTTTCCGCAGACTCTCGAGATCCAGCGGGCAGTTTTCGTCCGGTACTGCCTCGTGCGGCGACGGTAGCGGGGAAGCGTTATTTTCCTGTTCGGCTATTTTCTGTGCGAGCTCTCCCGGCGCAAATTCAGCCACGTCGTAGAACTCCTGCGACGCACTCCCGTCTTCGTCGGGATTTTTTTCTCTGGATTTCGACGTTTCCTCCGCGTCCTCGCTGCTGTTACGGGTTACATCTTCGTCGGCCTTTTCTGCCGAAGATTGCTCCATCCCGATCGCGCGTCGATTCATTTCGCCTCTCACGCCGTCGGACAGCCTCGGAGACGGTGAAAACTTCGACTTCGTTTTCGAAGTACTTCTGACCTTGCTCTGCTCGGCCCCGCCGTCAACGAAGAAGGCCGATGGAGAAACGGCCTCGACTGCGTTATCGGGACCGCTCATCTTGTTGCCATTTTCGTTTGCCTCCCCTGTCGCACTGTCGCCGCTGCTCGATGTCCCGGACCAGCATACTTCATTCGCTTCCGGCCGCCTCCCGTATTCAGCGGGCCTCTTCACGCGGTTGCGCGCGGAGCCGCTAGCACCATGCGGCCGCCCGTGGTCGTCTTCGCTCAAGGACGTCGTCGCCTGCCCCTCTTTCGTTGTTTCAGGCGACGCCGACTTCGATGGTGTCGCCCCGCCTTCCGCTTCCGCCGCGCTTTTCGGCGATACCGCAGCGTCCGCGCCGTCGTGCGCCCGACCCCCCATGACGTCCAGCGAAAGAGTGTCCACTCCGAAGTACTGCTTCAGAAAATGGCCGTAGGTGCGTGAGCCACTGGGTTTGCGCGCCGGTTTCAGGGTCTCCGAGGCGCCCGGTTTTTTGGCGGTCGCGCCTTGACGCGCCGCGTCGGTCACATCGGACACCAGGTCGTGGAAGATGCGGGTGCAGCGCGCCCGATCGTCACCCGAAAGCATCGGCATGATCGGACAAAGGAGCAGCGGACTCAGCAGCGGCACCACAGTTCCCGCTAGCAACAGCGGCCCAAGGCATTGCTTCGCGCTACCGAAAAATTCGAACACCGCCCGCAATCCGGCTGGCGTCGCGAGCACGTCGTGCTTGTTTATTTTGGGGTTGATTTTCACTGCTGCGGGGGACGCAGGTTTTCCGCCCTGGATCTTCGGCGACGAAACATTTGCTCTACTTTCGCCCGTCACGCGGAGGTGGTCCGCAGCGGCCAGCAGCCCGCTGCTCGCCTCCGCGGCGCCGTGCGATGCCAAGGAGTCCTGCGAAGAGCTGTTTTCCGCGACGCCGCCGAGGCCGCCCCCTTGCGACGACGACAACGAGAGACCGCTCCGCTTCTTGTTCCCGGCCAAAGGCGAGGCAGGAGAAACCGCTCCCCCGCCTCCGCCCCCAACTCCGCCCACACCGTTGGCCGCGCAATAGAACCGCCGCACGAACAAGAAAATCGACGGCAGCACGTCGCCCACCAAATCCGCGTGCGGCACGAAGTCCACGAAGCACTGCAGCGTCAGGAAGCAAAACACGTACGCGCGCTCCACCTCCGCGAGCAGCTCCTGGTCGGAGAAACTGTGTACGTCGCGCTTCGAGTCCAGAAACGCGTGGACGTCGAGGAGGAGGTTCGCGGTCGGCAGCAGAATCTGGTTCTTCACCGCGAAAACTTGTGGCGAGCCGGAAATCTCGCGGTGGATCCGCGTCAAACTGCTCGTGCGGGACTGCAGAGGACTGGACGCGCTCGAGCCGTCCTCCCCCCCGGAGCCGGAACACGGGAGCAGGCTCGTCCCGGAGCCCACCTCGCGCAGGCCGACGAGAAAAATCTCGCTGTCACCCGAGCCGATGCGCGCACCAGCAGAGGACCCGGCGGCGCTCTGGTGAAGTTCCTGCGACTGCAACTGGATCACTTGGTCGGCAGACGTCATTCCGTTCCCGAGATCTACCTGCTCCGCTGCATTTTGATAGTGCTGTGGCGTCAATCGACGCAGGCCCAGAAACCCCGTTCCGGCCTTCTTCAAGAAGGCCCGCACCAAACCGCACAGGGCTGAGACGGCGCGGTGCACCTGGGACACCCGGTGCTCCGACAACGGCGCAGAAACAACAACCGACTGCCACTCGAGCAAAAGCGCCTTCTGCGCCAGACCGAAGATCAGGCTCCGCCACGGGGAGGGGATTTCGTCCGGCGCGCCAAAGTTCAGAAACGACACCAGTTCCGGAAGGCAGGTGAGCACCGTTTCTTCACGGTCCGCGACCGCCTGGTTGAACGTTCCTGTCTTGGGTTCGGCCAGCCCCGCCTTCACTGCGTCGAGAAGGCTTAGCCTCCGCCCGGAGACGTAGTCGCGGCCACCGGCCGCGCTCGCGCTCGAAGACGAAAACGCTAGACACAGCAGGATATCGATGTCGGCCGTTTTCTGTGGGCGTATGCGATGGCTCGACGGCCAGAGACTGGCGAAGAGCGGAAAGAAGCGAGACTCCAGCATCAGCGAAACCTGAGATTCGTACTCACGCAAGACGTCCCGGACCGGAGTGTGGCGGACGTGCAGAGGGTGCAAAGACACTTCGGCTCCGTAGCGGTATTCCGCAGTGTCGATGCCGTCGGCACGGTCCGCGAACCACGTCACGATGGAACCGGCGCCGCCCGATGCCGGATCTGGTGCGAGATCATGATCGATAGAGACAAATAGTGCACATGCTTTTTATTTGTGACATCTGCTCCTGTAGAGGCATGAGATCAAGTGATTCCTGACAAGAATACCTCTTCCGCCCAGATCCAGCAGCACTTCGCAGGCGCGCTCCAATTTCCGCAGTACCGCAAAGGGCTCCTGCTGGAAGAAGCTGCAACCGGCGAACTCCCCGACTCCACCCATCCGCTCGCTGGCGTTGCTTGACAAGTTCCGTAACAGCAGCCGAATAACCCCCTTCTCCTGAGGATCGTCGTCACTGTCCTGGCTGTTCGCCAACTGCCGCAACTTCTCGGTTCGCAGCGGCAACGCGTACGCGCTGGCCATTAGCACAGCGAGGCCGAATACGTCGCTGCGTGTGTCGCCGCGCTCGCCGACGAAGACTTCGCGCGCCAGCCGTCGCGACGCCTCATTATTGAACAACACGCGCCCAACCGAGATCGCCTCCGCGGGCTCCTCGTCGCTCCCACCCGCTGCTGTGGGTTGTTTTTCCACAGAGGCTTCACTCCGATTGCTGTCCTCCCGCCCGCTCGTTTCGCTGGCTCTGGCAGAAGTCTTGGGCGTGCCCAGTAGGCCACCCGGCCTCGGAGTCACAAGACTCGTCCTTCCAGGTCCTGACGGAAGCAGCAAACTGCAGCCCAAGCCCGCGATTTTCGCGGCGCGGCAGTTTGGCGCGAGGAAGACGCAGTCTGCGGTTAAGCGCCGGTGGATGCGTCCCACGGTGGTATGCAGCCATTGCAGCCCCTGGCACACGGAGAATAGCATGCTGCGGATCTCCAAATCGTTCAGGGCGAATGGGGGCTCCGACCCGCCTTGTCCTTTTCCGTCCACGGCATACTGCAGCTGCCGTCCGACCCGCAGCATTGCTAAACTCCCCAACAGCTCCGACGTGACGAAGTACAAAAGCTCGTCGGTTTCCTGCAGCGGGACGAGCACGTCCACGAAATTTGGGTGCTTCAATTTCGTGAGGATCTTCACGTCGCGCCGCATGACGCTGTCCACGTCGGCATTGGTCTTTTTCGCCACGAATAAGGTCACTCGCTGGCATTCCTGCTGCTGCGACCCCGGACGGACCGCCGCAGGTGTAGCCATCAGTCCCATCATGCTTGACAAGGCGGCCGCCGCAGCACCCGCACTCACTCCTGGGATAGTAACTCCCGCTCCCGCCGGGCTCCCGGGAAAGACGAAGACTCCGGGTATGAGGCGCCACTCCGCAGCCGTCCTGGGCTCTGAGGAATCCGAGACATGCGGAACTCCGCCGGAAGCGGGAGTCTCCTCCCCCCAATCGAACACGTAGCCGTCGAGCCGGATGCCAGGCAGCGGCCGTCCCCCTCCGCCTCCGACCACGGTCGACGGAAGCATCCTATTACGGGAGTCTACTTCTTGCGGCCCTACGACTGTCTACTCGCGGCACTCGCGATGGCCCCTGTTTTGGCTCCTGAAGCAATCATGAATGCAGGTAGTGGTGGAAGGCGAGAAAGAGAGTAAGCTAAAACAGGAGGCAGAAGGCACACGTCAGCTCACAGTTGGAGACCAGATGGCGACTCTTCACGAGCGTCGAGACGGTTAGATGATGTGGTGCCGAGTAGATGCCAGCAGCAACGGAAAGAACAGACGCTGACCTCTGTATCAGACGCAAAGCCATGGAGTTGCAATCGTCACCGCCCAATTCACGTTTCGACTAGGAGCTGGCGTCTCTCGGCACTCGGGAGATTCGATGATCACGCCGTCGATGCAAAAACTCACTTCGAGTTGTTTTACGCGAAACGAAAACACGCTATTGTTGTAGTTGTTCCGCCCGGATGCTATTGGTGCGTTTTATTTTTCATCAACATGGGAGAAGATTGCGTTCACCAGGGAAAACGATTGCAGTTTCGCTGCGCCTGTCGTCCAAAAGGATTATCGCCCGAGCGTGACTTCCAACTTAGAAAACGGGGGTCCAGCGATCATCACGCGACGTCCTTTCCCATCTCTTTCTCAAGCTCAGTGCACTCCGCGGACATGGGCGCTGGCTCAAATGGATCAAAATTAAAGTCGTCCTCCTTCGCCGCCATCTCCTCGGTAAACGTGTTTTTCCCCCACAACCGGCAAAGCTTCAGCTGTGCCTTTTTGCGCTCCAGGTGCGCCGCGTCACGTGCGAGGCCCGTTTCTTCGATTTTCACCCTCGTTTCTCGCGTTCGCTTGCACCCACCGGTCTCCGCGTAATGTTCCGGATCGCAAGACGTGTCCCAGGCTTCCATGTAGGCAGCTTGAGTGTCCGCTTCCAACGTTTGCGCGGCGGCCACCGCAGCGCCCAGGCGTGACCGTTTTTCGCGCCAGAGTCGCAATCTCTTCATTTTCTCGTCCTCCGCGAAGTCACGAAACGTTTCGCAGTCTTTTGCGCGCTCCAGCGCCACGGCAGCTTCGTCTTTTTCCGAGGCCGAGTGCGACCGATTCGGTGCGGTAGGATCGGTAGCAGCCGGACTACCCGTCGATGACGACGTAGATGTTGCAGCAGCGCTAGTACCGCTTTGGCTTGTTTGGCTTTCCATTGTAGTACTCGTACTAACCGCGGCACCAGCTTTTGCGGCCTCCCTGTCTTCTTCAAATTCGAGTGCCGTTGCATTGGGCTCCGGATCAGGGCAGGCTTGGAACTTACTGCCAAGCGCGTTGCACGATTCGAACCACCGCGTCTTGTAGTCGTGGTAGTTGTGAACGTCAAAATTCGTAGCCTGCAGATCGACTTGCGGCGTTATCATGCCGCAGCGCACGGCTTTTGTGAACCACTCTACGCCGACGCAAATGTTTTGCTTCTCCGCAACCCAGTGGTTCGGCGGCCTGGCTTGCGCGGGGAAAACCGTCGGAAAAGCATGCGTTAACCACAGCCAAAAGCCCGTCGCGGCTGCGTTCACCGGACTAGCTTCCGCCGGAGGCGGTGTAGCATTCCCCGCTGCCGCGTCCGCCGGCGCTCCTGCCGCTGTCGCTCCTGCCGCGGTCGCTCCTGCCGCTGTCCCTCCTGCCACTGTCCCTCCTGCCGCGGTCGCTCCTGCCACGGTCGCTCCTGCCGCGGTCGCTCCTGCCTCTGTCCCTCCCGCGGTTTCTCCCGCGGTTTCTTCCGCGGTTTCTCCTGCCGCCGCCTGCGCTGTCCCTGCCGCCTCTTCTGCCGCTGCTGCCTCCGGCTCCAGCGTTGGATCGAAGAGATCCGTCCAGCTTTTCGCCGCGGGGCCACCGTGGACGCATATCAGTCTCGCTTGCGGCTTGAAGTTCGGCGCTCCCTCCGTCGGGCCCGCGTCGCCGTGAGGCGCGTCGCCGGTGCAGAACACGTCCTTGCCCGTCGTCGACGTTCCGTGCGCCACGGACGCACAAGGTTCCAAATCCTTCCCGTACAGATTCAGATTTTTTTTCGGCTTCTGGTACAGCGGCACGCCGTTGATTGCGATATTCGAGAAGTAGTACTGGTACCATGGCATGAGGGTGTAAGCGTTGTCCTTGAGAGCCTTAGCGCCTCCCAGTGCCGACTTCATCCCTTTTGCGAGGGCGTCCCCCACGCTGTTGAGGAGTTCTTCGTGTGAGCCAGGCAGGTCGACACCAGCAGCGCCGGCGGCGGAAGAAGCGAGGTCGGTGATGCCCATGATTGTGGATCTATGTATTTCTATGTTTCTATGTATTTGGTTTTTAGAAGAGAAATCAAGCAGCGGAGCCCACCGATGCTGAATCCTCACGAAGTACCGGCTCCTTTTATGGTACCTGAAGAAACGCAGAAGTGCTTCTCGAATTACCTGACTCGAAAACTCTGCTAGCTCCGATCGACGACGCGACTGCTTCCTTCCCTCGTCGATAGTGTGTTTTTCCACGAAGTCGAAACGCGCCGCCGCTTTGCGAGGACTCCGAAGACGAGTTTTGCAGAGCTATTTTTATTTTCGTCACACCATGTTTCTGCAATAATCTTCCGATCGCGATCTTCCCAATCGTTTGCATCGCTAGGTCGAACCACGACCGAGACTATCACGGCCTTGCAGTTGCACGATCGATACAAAGAGGGGCTTGTGGTCACATCGCGACTTCGGCACCCGTCGCGACTTCTGCTGCAACATGATCCCGCTTTTCTACCACGATCTTCTCTTCATCTTCTCCACTAGCCGCTAGACTCGCCGCAGAGCCAGAAGTGTAGTACATCTGAATGTCGAGGCAGCCCAGCACCTTGCCATCATCCTCACCGCCGGCAGCGTGGTACACTTGTCGACTCCTGTACCATCCATACGGCGTGCCGGGCATCAGTTTGCCGTGCTGCGTGACGAGTGTCTTCTTCTCCCCCGGGCGCAGCGGACAGGAGCCGGGATGGTCCGTGCACACATCCACTTTCGCAATGTAGACGAAAGTTACCCAAACACTGTTGAAGAGCTTGTACTGCTGGCGCATGCTCGTGGTCAGATCTTTCCGAGTAGAGTTGCCGGTGAAGGTGAACTCCTTGTGGATTATCTGTTGAAACGGGTGCTGTGCGAGTAGCTGAAATTAAATACTTACTTCAACTTCAAATGCCACACAACTGCAAGAGAAAGTTAAACCTGCTGCACCCCTGGCACGAGCGGGTCCGGCGTGGAGGTTACTTTCGTCCACGAAATTTCCTTCGCAGCGACGTCAGACATGACTTCTGCCGAGCAATCGTACCACCGAGCGGAGTGGTCGTCGTCATTGGCATTCCCGTTCCTCCATGACCAGCCGGGCAGTCGCGAGGACAAAAATTGCAACGGTGAAGCGGAATGCTGTGTGTCGTTGTCGTCATCACCACTCCCTCTGGCCCCCGCTGTTGTTGCGGCCGACTGCGAACCTGTGTCTGAGGTTGAGAAGCTGACGACGCTGTAGCTGTAGAAGTCCTCCGGGAGATAAACGAGACCAGCAATGCCCACCAGCGCGATGAGCGCAAAAAGACCGCCCACGACCAGTCGCATTGTTCCTTCCCACGTCCAGAACTCCACTGTAGTTTCTAGCAAATTTTTTCTGAATCTCGAATTACTAGTAGTCTGATTTTCGGACGCCACGACGAAAGTACGCACGCACGCATTATGGTGTCTGGGGGAGTCTCCCCTGATCCAGGAAACATGACCAGTGCAATAAGCGCAACAAGCGAACAGACAAAGTAGCGCAACCCTGCTTAGCGTTACAGGTGCTTTGATGAATTTGAATCGATGCGGCATCAACTGCCTCAGATTTTCCCTTATTCGACTGACGCAGCTCCTCCCCCTCCCTCCGGTCCGGTTCGCCTGTTGGATTGTGAGGCGCTCTGGTCTACTTGCCCATGTCGGTACACAAGGCTGTAATTCACTAATTGCGAACCGTTTCCAGCGTTATCGTCCTCGTGGGCGTGGTCGTCGTTTCAAATACTCTAAACTGCTCCCACCCTGTTCAGGGTTTCTTCGCATTCGTCACTGGCTTTAGCACCGTGAAGGAGCACATCAGCGCTTCGTCTACCGTCATTATCGCCCCCGCATTGTCGAACTCACCGCAGAAATTTGGCGCCGAAAACAACGTGATCAACTGCCGCTTCGCGAAGAACTCGTAACCGTCTTCCACCACTTGATGCGCTCTGCAGATGAGGTCCATGTCGTGTTTCCGCAGGAAGCTCTGCACTACGTCCGGGCCGAAGACGAAGCTGACGCCGCGGTCGTTTTCTGCCCAGCCCGTGATGTCCCTCTCCGGGTCGGCCCAGAGCAGGTCGCACAGCAGCCCCGTGTCCGGCACGTCCGTGGGCCGCACGATGCGCTTGATTTGGTCGACGGACGTGATCGCCGGTGACAGCCCGCCGTGCACGCAGAAGATCGCCCCTCCGACCACCGCCGCGGCCGGGAAGCAGTTGAAGGCGTCGCAAAACGTCTTCCACAGCTTGATGTTGTACCTCCTCTTGCACTCGTCGTAGAAACCGTAAATCCGCGTAAGGCTCGCGCACTCGTGGTTGCCGCGAAGCAGAAAAAAATTCTCCGGGAACTTCACCTTGTAGCACATGAGCAGGCAGATTGTCTCCAGACTTTGTTTTCCTCGGTCCACGTAGTCGCCTAGGAAGAGGTAGTTGCATTCTGGCGGGTAGCCGACGTACTCAAAGATGCGCAGCAGGTCGTGGTACTGTCCGTGGATGTCGCCGCAGATATTCAGCGGTGCTTCCAGCTCCAGCAGCCCTGGCTGGGAGAGGAGGATCATGCGGGTGGCGTTGCAGAGTTTTCGCACCTCGCCCTCCATGAGCTGGATGAGCTTGCCGGGTTTCGCGTCCCGAGCCTCCAGGAGCTGGGTCATGCAGCTGTCCACATCCTCGTTCGTAATCTCGCCGCCAGAGCAAGACACCTTCTTCCACGGCACGTAGTTGCCGGGATGCGTGTGTGCGCGCGGATTTTCTAGTACTTTGAGCACCTCTTCACACGATAAGTCGTACCGATACAGATCCTTGTTGTAATGCGTCTCGTTGCTCCATTTCGGATGCGTCAAGACGGTTTTCACCGCTCCGGTACCGGCCCAATGTTCGATCAAAACGCCATCTCGGGTGGCTTTGCTTTTCTTCTGGTCGGGTGGCGTTGAAGGGCACGGGCCGGCCGAATCCCACCCAAGCCTCGTCGCGTGCTCGCAAAATTCTTCGGAAGAAAAGTTTGGGTGCGGTTTGCGCTTCTTCTTCTCGTGCTTTTCGTTCGGCATTTTCTCTTTAAGTATTAGCCTTCGTGTCTTTGCTCAAATTGGGAGCAATGGCAATCCGTCTGTTATTGTGTGACCACGAAGGTATGACTGACGACCGACCTCCAGAACAAGGGCCTGACCAAAAATCATGGATCTCTACCGCATCCGCGCCTACAAGTACAGCGCACGAACAAAAGCTGGCGATCGGCGCCGGATCATTGTTCCTCGGCTTCCTTCTCGATTCAATTTCCAGATTCGTATTGTACGCAAAAAGAAGACTGAAAAAAGTCAAAACCTGTGTCCACCAGTCCTACGATGAGTCTTTTTGTTTGATTGCAGTGCGGCGCGCGTTTTGCCCTGATATTCTATCAGGAGAAGTTTCACGATACGTGAGGAAAAGAGAAATCAACATCCCCGAAAGTAAATGCACAAAATCAAAGCCGCGGCTGGTCTTGGCGGATGGCCATTTCTCGCTCCTGCTGCAACACCGGGACGATGGCTCCAAGGAACCACGCGTCTATCACGTTCAGATCGTCCTCCCGATAAGGCTTGCACTCGCGAAGCCCATACGCCAATGCGGTGTAACCTGTATGTCACAAGCGATTGGTGGACAGATGGCACTTGGCGAGTGTGCGGTCGCGGATGCAGTAATTCTTTATCAATCACAGGGTAATTCTGCAGGCAGACGGCACCAAAAAGACATCGTAAACAGTACCCAATTCTTCCGCCAGCTCGATCCAGCTCCGGTACCAGAATTCGTAGGACTTGTAGTTTTCTCGTGCGTGCGTTTTTGCCAGCTCGTAAGCGAACAGCGCGATGAATGTGGTTCGTACGAAGCGTTCGAGCTTGCTGAAGTTCATTCTTCGCGTCGTCACCCGCTGCACGAAATCCGTCTTCGGCTGCTGGGGACCTGGAGGTGTGCATTTCGAATTTGAATATACATCGATCCCCAGCCTGAGCAGTCTTTGAAGATGGATCATACAATCACGAAAGCACCGTCCCGCTTTTGAACAAACAGTACCTGGAAGGTCGTACGTCACTTCCGCCTCCATGTCGCAGTCGAAGTATACTCCGATCTTCCTGTACAGGAAATCGATATCCAGCGGCTCCATGTGGCGCGTGGCTGCGTGGACGTCGAGAAACTTCACCATGCGTTGGTACAAAAGGTTGGTACTTGGCTGGAGAAAGCAATCCACCGACAGACGGCAGTACTGCGCGTCGTACTTCAAATTGTACATAGCCCAGTCGTATCTGAAGTGGGAAGTGGTGACTGATGTCCTCCGTGGGAGTTTCCTATGAGAATGTGAACAGCGCAGTAGCACACGAGAAAAATCACCCAGCAGCGGTACATTGGCCACACGTTTGCGAAGCTTTCCCAGTGCATGCAGAAGAGCGCGCGCGAGTGGAAATTAAGCAGAAACTCGTAGAGCTTCAAACACTCGCTGCGCACGCTGCCCAGCGTCACCTGCACCCATATCTTGTCCAGCAGGTTGTTTCGCGCCATCCAGTCGGGTAGGTTTTCTTCCTCCCCGAAATTGTACTCCGTCGGGTATTCGGAAAGGTCAACACCGTCCTGCACCGCGACCTTGGTCTGCTTTACGTAGTAGCACCCGCCCGGTACGAGCTCCCACACCTCCGGGAAGGGCGTCGGGTTGGCCTTCGCATTTCCGAACAAATCGTACTCGCGGATGTAGATTGTGCCCTCGAAAAGATACGGCTCCTCGCCCGTGACCTTTATCTGTGGAGTTTTGCTGGCTTTGAAGACTTAGAGTGTGCCTGCACGACACTAGCCCACTGCAAAAATCTCAATCTGCAAGTGCTTATACCAATTTTCTCATCACTACCAGGCTATGTATTTCCCCCTTCCCAGGCTTCGTTTGCATCAGAAGCTTTTTCAGTTCCGCGATCGGCATTCGGAACGGTCCGTACGTTGTCTTGTCCAAAGGGTGATCCTCCTTGTCCAGTCTCGCCGGTGTAGACAGCTTGTGCACGTACAACGACGAGGAAGCGCTGCCCTCTATTCTCCCCAGCGTGGTCGACACTTGCATTTGGACGATCTCTGAATACGGTGCGCCCCCACCCACGCACTCTGCGAAATTCTCCGGCGGAAAAGCGGTGTGCGAGAGCTGGGGAGATTTGAAAACAGGGGGTGCAACTCGAGTTACACTTACATACGCATACGGTAAATTTAAATATTATTTACGCCGTGAATCAAGGTGTTGAAACTACTTCACCTTCACCGCAAAAAAAACAGTGGTACGAAGTAGCTGCTTCCCGGCTCCACTAATTTCGAGCTCCCAGCCCCGGGCTCTATCCCAGCCTCGCAGGCGACGGCGCTGTTTTCATCCATGCTCTTCAACGAGCCCTCCAGCGTGTTCCCGTCCCACACCGGCTCTGGTTCCACGTTCATTACGGTGTCTGGTGTCACCCATCGCAACAGCTCGAAGGCGCGCCTCCAGCAGTGCTCGAGCGACGGAGACGGAGACATTGATTGTGATCGTAGCGGGCGGGTGGAGTGAATTGATTCGTGATCGCGACCGCCGGTGTACTTAGATGCCGCTTCTGACCACACAGGTCAAAATGTAAAGTCACCTGCGGAGTCAATTGCTGCCGCAATGATCGCTCTGGTAGCCACTGATGGATGCGGCCAGCGAAAACCGCCAGAGAAAAGACACTCGAGTAGAGACGCCATTTTTTTCTTTTTGAAGCGCGGTTAGTAGGACAGTTGACCAGGAAAAGAAAACGAATCAGTCGCAAAACCTTTTTTTGCCTACAAAACTTGTGCGATGAAGTGGCCTTCGTTTCACTCTGAAGAAAGCGCGTCTTGCTATGCAGCACCTCGTACTTCTAAAACTTTTATTTCACGCCCCGTGCAGCCGCTTTGCCTCTCTTCCATTTGGCGCTCCATTCCTCCTTTGCTCTCCCTCTTGCGGGTTGTCGATAAAACTCAGCAAGGGACCTCGCAGCCCTCTACAACAGGCATTCTCGTTCCAAGCACCTCCGCCAGGGTGCCCACTGGCGTGTTTTTGGTGTTTGCATACAGTGTGCCTGTGCGTGGAAATCAATACAAGAATCCGTGGGGTCTTGGGTACTACTGTGACGTTGCCGTCAGACCATGCATGTTGAAGCGATGATGTCGTTATTTCAGTCCCGCCACTTGTGCGTTTTTCTCCGCGAAACGCTGCGCAACTCTTTGCGAATATGCCATGTATTTCTGCACGCAGCGCTTTGCGCAGCTCTCCTCGGAATCATCCAGCGTCTTTGATCGAAACGCATTGACGCATTCCCCAAAGCACCGCTCCACGAGGTTGTTGTACCTTTGTTGGACATGGAGTTGGATGTTGATTATGGCGCGTAGTTGCGAGTACTTTCAAACGTTGAATCACGAAGCAAAAGAAGGCTGTGGCCGAAAAAAACAGTACGTGTTCATTGATTCGGCAACTTGCATGTCGTTCATCTGGGCAAGGACCAATTGCCTGTCCTTCGGGGACAGAGCATCTATCATTGACGGATCCATTTTTTTGCTGGTCTTTTGTTACCTTTACTGCATGAAGTTCAACTTCAAACTCAACGGATGGGTCACTATTGCTCTAGATGAGAGGCACGAATCACATCGGAATGAAGTAAGTAGCCTGCTTTCATACATTTACATGCGAGGCTGGTTCTTAGGCCATCAGAAAGCGATGCGGCACGACGACAATTTACTTTTACCGCTAAGTACGAATACGCATCGTATACGGTGACGGCTAGCGTGTGATCCTTGAACGCATGACGAGACTTTCGCGTTGCAGTCACAACAAACTGTTTTTGTTGCTGTTTTCTTGATTTGATCACGTGATCTGCGCCGCGGCATTTTTTGTCGGCTCAAGAAGGTCCAAAATGGCACGTTGCAGCAGTTTTAGCTGCGGTTTCTTTGGCCAGGAAGATTCTCTTCAAAAAAATTGAGGTACTCATTGATTGCACTGCCGGAGGGCAGCAGGGAAAAGCGTATCAGCACGCCGTGGCCGTGCCAAGCCGAGGAACTAAAGACGACGGCACTTCGTTCCCATTCCAAGCGCACCTCCGACCATCGCCGAGAACCAGCATCGAACAAAGCGTCGTGGTCCTGGTGGTCCTGGTCGTGGTCTCACTCTTCCACCGTTGCGCACAGGCCCTTGAACCAGAGGTCGCGTTTCGCTGCGTTGGATCCCCTGGAGGCGGCCGATACGTCCGAGAATAGGTCCAGGAGGCCGATCAGGAGCAGCATTATCGTGCTCATGATGATTACACCGGCCAGAATCAGTGCGATCATGGAGCTCCGGTCGTACTTCTTTACGTAGTGGTTGATCACCGACTTTCCCAGTATCGCGCCACAGCAGCATACCACCGCGAAGAAAAGCGAGTACACCAGCGGCGCCTGTCCGGACACGATGAAGATGGTCGACGCGGTTGTGGAAAGCATGAAGAGGGTGGTCGCGGTGGTGGCGGTCGTTACCTGATAGATTAATTTCGGGGTCACTGTTTTTGTTTGTTTCGTGTGGGCCGCGGGCACACCGTTGTAATTGCAGGAACTTATTCGCAGACTAGAAGCACGTACCTGAGGCCGCAGTCCCATTTCCATCATGATGGGCCCAAGGAGCATGCCACCACCAATGCCACACATGGCGGCAACGCCGCCAGCCCCGTACGCATAACCGATAAGCCGTATCGCACTCCCCCGGCTGTCGAAGAACTCCCAAGTTTCCTTATGCGACCTGGAAATTGGTATTGGTTGCAGACGGTCGCTGTGGCAGTGCTTGATTATACCATCGTTACTCATCTACTTGTTTTGCTTCTGTTCACTCGAATACACGACTCACGTTCACCAGATAAGACAGGAGCAAAAAAGTTGTTTATAGTTTACTTCGCCATCGTCTTTTCGCTGGTCGGCGAGGGCGTCGCTGGTTTCCGCGCCATCTGTGCGTGGAACTGGTGCACCAGCCTTTGCGCGTGGCTGTACGCTAGTGACAACAACCCGCCGGACGCTGCTAGAAGGGTGACCCAAAACATGAGTGTGCAGTAACCCATGTTCGTTTTCACTCCCGAAACCAGTAGCATCACCAGCCAAATCCCCACCAGCATGCTTTTCACCCGTCCGACCGAGATCACCTCCGGCTTCTCGCCTGGGTAAAAAGTTGTACTCCCCGGGTTTTCTTCGCCTGGGGACGAAAGCGCGTTTCCGGGGCTCCTTTGCAGAGATCCGTCTGCGACATCGTCGCCGTCTTGGGAAGACCCCGACGTCCTGTTCAGGCTCCGAGAATCTGGCGGCGCGTCTATCCGCAGGTCGCGCGCCGTGTTTGAGTCTCCACCGACAACTTCGCCCGGCGGAAACGGCACCACCATCTGGATGGCTTGACTCGCCAAAGACGGCGCGGTTTCCACCGATGTCGCCAACGACGTGGTGCCTTCCAGCGATCGCGGCGACAGGGTTGTCAACCTCGTTTCCTCGCCTGGTGAGTTCTTCCGCGTCAGCTGCTTTAACGGCCCGACATCCTTGTCGGAGGAGTTGACGTGGCGATCGCTTGGCATACCGATCACTTCGGGCAGGTCTTCGTCCTCAAACTCGCGATACGACGTGGGCGGACTCCCTACCCCTGATAGCGTCCTCTTCAACTGGGTCGCCGCGGTTTTCGTCGCCCCCGCGGCAGCCCCCATCGCTTTGCCCAGCAAGACGTTCCCGCTTGCACCCGGATCCCCACCAGCCGCCCGCTTCTTGTTCTCGTCCCGCCACAAGCTCAGCCCCTTGCGCAAGGTCCGCCGCCCAGAATCGGTCAACACGGCTATCAGGAGGAAGAGAATCAGCCAGTCGGGGCTGATTTTGTGGATGACCGCCCCCATCTGCACGCCGGCCATCAGAGGGAACCCGAGAATAACAGTAAGATCGAAGTCGACCATGGACTTCGTTTTGTCGGTTGGATGCCTCTGACGGATGTTGTACGCCAAAACGGACAGCGCACCACCGGCGAGCATGGACTGTTGTAACAGGTACAGGTTTAATATTTCAAGAAATTTTTGTTTTTCCAAATCAAGGCACTGTAGTTGCTACCTGCGACACTGCCGTGGCTTTGTGCGGGCGGAAGCGCAGTAGCAGGATGAGTAGCGGCACGTAGATGCCGCCTCCGCCCACGCCCGCCGAGAGCGCGAGGCCTGAGAACACGAAGAACAAAAACGTCCCGAGCAGGTCCATGTCTGTCGGGCTCGCGAACAGGTCTTTGTGGCTGCAGGTTTTCGTCTCGTCCCAAAAATCGCACACGCGGTATGGGTACGCTGCGCACTCGACCGACGAAACGCAGGTGCGGTGACATCGGCCGTCGCGGCACACCTCCGTGTCGCCGCACGTGGGCGCGGACAACAGCGTTGCGGCCCAGGTCGGCGGCTCCGCGTTTGCGTCCACGAGCTGGAGGGGGGGCTCGCCGGCCTCACACGTCGTCCCGATGTGCACTTCACGGACCGCCGGGACGAGTGTGTACGTGCGGAACGTACTGCTGCTCACCTCCGCGTGCACGCCGTCCTCGGCGCACGCCCCAAGCTGCGGATTGCGACACGCCCCGCGAAACGCGCGGCACACGCCCGCCGGCGTTGTGCCGGTACTTGTACTCGCCGATGACGTGCCAGCACCACTTACGCTCGGGGGGCCGGTCGCGGTCGCGGAGAACTCAATAAAGTCGCAGCTCCGGAGCCTGCACAGGTCCTGGCACTGGGCGAGCGTCAAACCCCGCTGCCCGGCGAACGAATGCGCCACCAGCGGGTCCTGGCAGCAGCCCGGTCCCGCGTCCGTCCACACGTCGCGCCCGGTGAAGCTGATCTGTTTCTGCACGACGCTTCCCTCGAACATCACACTCCCCGTTAGGTTCGTCACCCGCGTCTGCGGCGGCACCAAGTGCTCTTGCGACGCCTCCAGCGGCAGCACCTCCAGGAACGGCGCATCACAGACGCGCAGCCCGCATCCCGAGCTTGCGTCGGCGAAGCAGCGGCTGGGAACGAGAGAATAGGCGGCTTCTGCACTTCGGAAGACGAAACGGTCCTTCGCTGGATCGAAGTTTTGGCTGCCGGCGGAGTCGGTCGCGGCGGCAGCTGAGGAATCACTTCCAGTCAGCGTCACTGGCCTCAGGTTCACGACCGTGCAGCCGGTTTTGCACGTCGTTTCCCTGCTGTCCGAAGATGCCGAGCACGCGCCGTCGGATTGGCACACTTCCGCCATGCCAGCTAGGTTTGCCCGTACTGCGCTTGCGCTTGTAGCGAGGGGGGCTGTTGTATCCGTCGTAACGGCCCCGACGGCACAGAGATTCGGTTTTCCTGCGGGACAGGTCTCGTAGCCACCGTGGAGCACGTCGCAGCAGTTGCCGCCGTCGCATTTGGCTGTGCCGTCGTAACACTTCGGGCTCGACGGAGAGCTTTTCGCGTAGCCCTTCGGACAGGGCCGAAAATCCGGGTACCCATCCACGGCGCAGGAAAACTGCAGCAGAACGAGCGGCGACGCAGACGACACGAGCCGGAGAACGGTCGGCGCCCGTCTGCGTCTCGGCCTCACGTCATGACGCGTCTCAAGCAGCACCGAGCCATCTTCTTGATGCAGCGAGAAAAACGCCATCGCAGAATTCTTATCCGACGAACATCCAAAATTTACGTTTCGCAGCAAAAATAAAGTCTAGTGGCAGTAGCTGGTTGATATATGCTTGGGCACCTACACGACCACTTACTTTTACAGCCGTTGATTCCTAGACAAGGCAAAACGTCAACGCGGTCACGAACCCGCCGGGCAGATTGAGCTGCAGCACGACACCTTTTCTCCTCCTTTCAACGTTCCTCAGCTGCGGTCAACAAGAAACACGCCGGCAAGACCAAAACGAGAACGGCATCATCCCGTCGCACGCAGCCAGCACAGAGAAACACGCCACGATATCGATAAATGAACACCTAGTATTGCTTTCTTCGTAGCTCCGAAAACTCGACGCACGGAGTCGTTTCATTTCTCTTTACTGAAGCATCTTCAAGAAGCGAGGGGCCATTAAATCGCGGACCCGAATTCCGATCTCTGCGTAGAAGGCAACATTTTAGATCAAATATAATGTAGCTCCTGAAAGAATAGTTCGCCGCCCCCGACCGTCGTTGCTCGTGCGTTGGCTGTAGAGAATACGCCGCTCCCTTTGCCCAAGAGCTGCAGCAGCAGCTGACAGCCTCCCAATGAATTGGCAAAATCGAGAAAAGTAGTCTACAATCAGTGCAGTTTTTCAACACGCTTACCCCCCGCAACACGAACTCGCGCCTCCACCCCCCCCGAAGACCACTACACCATTCCTCGGAACACGAGCGCGCCTCCGACGATGAGGAACGGGGTGGACATTCCGAAGATGATATGACTGAGAGTGTTGTGGTTCACGTGGGGCATCACGGCGTTCAGCGGGCATTTCGCCGGCTCCGTCACCCATGCTTCGGCGCAAACGGGCGCAAGCGTGACCTGCAAGGCAAACGCCGCTATCGCAATAGTCGCGCCCGACAAGAAAATCACCGACGCCGCACGCATGCTGATCGGAGGTCGGCCTCCTCCGGTTTTGTCGCTGACGCTTGCTCTGCTTCTGGGGAGGCTCCTGAGACCGGCCGTGGCGGGCTTTCGCGCGGAAGTAGCACTCTCACCCGTGCGCGGCGATGCCGTCATACCCTCGTCGCCCGGTGAAGACTCCCCGGAATATTTCGATTCGTCCTTGCGGGAGAAACTGAGGGCCCCCGGCATCGGCGGTGTTGCCACTACTCGGCCGCTGCCGCAGCAGGATGCGCGCTGAAAGAACGCCGTGAGCAAGACCGCGAAACAAAGCGCCAGCCACGCCAGGAGGTAGAACCCGCCGAGCACCGTAAAAGGGAGCGTAAGGACGGCGTGAACTCCGGAAAGGACTACCGCCGTCACCAGAATCACGAAGTCCCCCCGCCGCTGCGACACCTCGGTGAGAAACAGAAGCACAGTAGGCTTGAGCGACGAAGTACTCTTCACCAAGGGCTCCCGCTCCGGGAGTTCGGGGAACGGCACGCCTTTTCGCGGTTTCTTTGTCTTCTTCACGCGCCCACCATTTGCTTTCTCATTCTTTCCCTCGTCGCCGCTCTTGTCGCTACTGCTGGAATTCAGCGCCAGCTCCCGTTCTTTCTTGGTATCTGGCGAAGCGCTGGTAGTTGTGTTTCCATCCGCAGCGCCGCTCCGTGAGTACAGAGCAACAGCAAGCGGTGGTGGATGAAGCAGCCGCGCCGCTATCAGCGCCAAAAATGCCGAGCCGAACAGGAGGAGCACACCCGAGCAGAGCCACAACACATAGTCGAGCTTTTGCTCGGACGGGTCGTCCCCCGAGCACACCGCGTGCAGTAAACCGCCGAAGAACGTAGCTCCCGCGATCAGATACCAGCTCGCTTCGTACAGGGCGCTCGAGAAGGTCCTCGGCCGGCGCGAAAGAGCGAAGTACACCAGCGCGACCTGGACGAGGCAATTCAGAAAGTCGGTGGAGAAGCAGCCGACGCTATTGTCGCAACCGTGCTCAAAATAGACGCGCCCGATCCAGTCCTGCCGCGATGCCGGGGACGTGTGGAGAGCATCGAAAGCGCTGCCTGCGTGCGGAAGTGGCTCTGGCGGAATGACGCTAGTCTTCAGCGCAGCGACCGGGAGCCCGTGGGCGGACATGTTCTGGCTATGCGTTGGGTTCTTGGAAAGTAGGTTCCGTAGGCGAAATGCAGTTCAATTAGCGTAGGATGAGCTAGTACAACGGTTGCAAAAATTTCTAAAAATAAACCCGCAACATAATCTAAACAGCGAGTGTCCTGCGGCCGGTGTGCATTCACATTCGATTAGAAGCAGATTCGTACAACTATGAGGGTTCGCCGTAAAGGCCACCGAAGGGAGAGTTTTGCGATCTCAACAATCATTGTGATACCGATGCTTTCACACTGTTCGAGGAAATACGACGTAAACAACTTCTTCCTTTCAATGTCGAGACTGCATCGAAAGCGATGCTCACGAAACTCTCGGTCGATAATTCGATCGCGCCGCAATCATGTTGATTGTTGAATGTTTTTTGCGCAGATTGCGTTGTCGCTTCGATCATAGAACGTCTTCGATTGATCCTAGTCATCGACAGGGAACCCCACGGCCTGGTTTCCGGGGGCACAACACGGCGCATCGCTCTACTTCGTATTTGCGGTTCCCGCCAGCAAGTGCGTCACTCGCGACCATGCTTCCGGCAAGTCATTGAGGGCCGCTGGCGCCGCGTCTGCAGCGAGCAAAGGACAAGTAGCCGTCGACGCCACACCGAAGACCGCATACACATCAACGCGCACCTCCGACGACAGCATCTCCTTCCCCACATCGTAGACCTCGCCGTCGAGTGTCACGACAGATTCTTGCTCAGTCTTTTCCACCTCCGAACCAGATTTACCTCCGCGCATTCTATCTGCTACCTTTCGCGACAGCTCTGCGATGCGGCCGGGCGGGTGCGGTCCTGACTCTATCGTGACGTGGCCGAACAGACTTCTTCTCCCGCTGTTGTTTATTCCACCTACTGCCCAATCACCGTACCATACCAGGACGAAGGAAAGTGCGTGGTGCTTGGGAAACCGTATATGCGTGCCGCGAAGCACGACCTTGCTGCCATTTTTCCACGGCAGCCGGTCGTCGGAGCGAAGCCCCTCGGGGTAACAGTGCTCGCCGAACTGGAGTGTTACGTGCCCAAACCGGTTCATCGCGTGCGGCACATAGGCGAGCGCCCGCGTCTGGTGGAATCGGGGCAAGTGCGCGACTCCAGGCCTGTTTGGTTCTTTTTGGTCACCGGAGAGGGAGTTGTAGCGAGCACTCCATTCGGCCAGCTTTGCGCAGTCGATGCTGCCTTGCGGAACCCAGCCTGGGGCGCTCGCGGAACTCGAATCCTGTTGTGCCCCACCTCGTACGACATCCTCGTACGTGACACGCTGGTACCACATCACCTCGTCTGCGTCGTGTTTCTGCAGCCGCACCGCGAAGGTTACGTTCTTCCCCGAAAGCTCGCAGATCTTCCGCACGAAATTTTCGTCGGCAGCAGGACGATGGCCGCTCGCGTCTTTCTCGCCCCCGCCCCTCCATTCTCCACGCGCACAGCGTGCGCGGACGCAGGCCTCGACCGGCTTGCGGTTCGCGTACTCCTTTTCCAGTTTTGGCCCGGGCAGCAGCGCAACGACAAAAACTTCCTTGCCCGGGAACACTGCGCGCATCCACGACCGCAGGCGGAGCGACTGCAGGTGCTGCTGCCCGTGGCCTTTTTGGTTCGCCGGGGACGAGTCGTAGAGAACACCACCCCCTACGGAAAGCACCGGCGTCCTCCCGTCCCGCCAGATGGCTTCAAACAGCCGAAAAAAGGTGAGCTCCTGCCGCTCAGCCTTTAGCTTTTCCGCGACATCGTCGAGCGAGAGACCGCTCCCGTCGGCGTCCACGAGACCGAGGTCGTCTCCGTCTATGTGGCGAAAACGATCTGGGTAGGTCTTCTCAAGATACCGTCCGACCGTGCTCTTGCCGAAGCCAACAGGCCCAAGCACAACGACGATCGCGGCAACCGTTTTGGCACGGAGCCTCAGCTGGTAGTCGTCGAAAGTCGCGCTGCTGTGTGCAACTAATTTCCTTTTTTTCGCTGCGGGCTCTAGCACTTCTTGAGGTCCATGACCATCGCCATTTGCGAGAGGAATCTCTGCCAGCGCCTTCTGGGTCTCCCCCTGAAAAAATTGTTCGGTTATGCGGTCCGCCAGCTCAATGTGCTTGCCCGAGCCCGTTACCGTTCCCCTGTCAGCCCTTTTCGTTTCCCACTCCAGTGCGGCGCGCAGCAGCCACCCACGCCAGTATTTGCGACCCTGCTCCGAGTTCGTCCACGAGTCCAGCCACGTTTCGACTTTGCGAAACACCGGCTGGGAAATGAGTGTCGGATTCCTTGTCAGCCATTCGCGCAGAGCAATACGGCACATGTAGTTGGGAAATTTTTCTTTCTCCATGTGTACTAACCGAAATGAGTTGTCCACCGCGGTCTCTACTGCCGACGATGAAAGCGGAGCCTCTTTTTCACCATCTCCATCATTCCGCCTGTAATAGAGAAGCACAACTCCTTCCAGCACGTCGCCCAGGATTTCGCTGTGGCTAACGTGATTGGGACGAGATCGCGCAGCGGTACTGCCGAGTGCCAAGTTCGCCTTCGTCTCGTCGTCTTTTACGTTGGCCAAAGCATCCTCCGTAGGCGGGACTTCTGCTGCTGCCAAGTCTCCAATACTCTCGACTGCACGCTCCTCGTCCTTCCTACGTAGGTCCTCGCCATGTGCCGCGGACGTCGAAGCGTCCTCACTAGCGACGTACCTCGAGAAACCCTCGTCCGTGAGAAAGTCCTTCTTCTGGCGCAGCCGCTCCAAAAATCCACGCACATCCGCCCCCGCGACCACGATCGGTTTTTGACACGGCAGCCCGAACTGCGCGCAGAACCGATACACCTCCATTAGTGTTGCCGGCTTCGCCAATTCCGCTGCCTCTGCTGAGTCGTCGTTTGCACAGTGCGTCAGCCCCGTCACCACCAGCGCGTCTTTGAGCACCTTCGCCCCGTGCACCTCGTCCTGCCGCGACATTACCTCCGCAGAAAGACACAGCCGCGCGTCCGCGAGCGTTTCTATCAGGTCCTTCCCAAGCTCGTGGTCCCAGAGTGCCTTGGCAATCGGAAGGAACCTCGAGCTTTTCACGTCGGCGCTGTTCTTGGACGTCACGGTGTAGAAGTACTGCTTTTCTTTCTCCGTTTCCGCCAATCTGTCTCCGTTTCCGCCAATCGATTGACCAATTGAGTCCCCACGCCAACAGAGCAACATCGAAAGGAACCCCGAATATTTTCGCACCACCACCAAGCGGTCGCAGTCCGTGGTGACACCGGCCTCAGAGTCTTTGTTTCGCTTCGCCTGGCCTTTTTTGCTCCCCCCGGCGGCGGCAATGGTATTCGATGCGGCAAACTTCGGATAGAAGCCGTAGGCCAGTATCCGCTTTGTTTTCGGGAACCAAAGCATGGGGCAGCCACGCGGAAATTTCAGCTCCCGGCCAAGGCGCATTAACGCTTGGTCGCTCTGGACTTTGAGCATAACCACGTACCCCTCCGACGCCTCCGCCCCCTCTTCAAACCGGAGTCGGTGCAGGGCGATCTGGATTTCGTTCTTCTTGCGCTGGATTTCGGCGCTGATGGCGCGCATAGCGGCGCATTTTGCTTCCGCCAAACCCGCGAGAAAAAGAAGCTGCAGCTGCCGTTCCTCGTTGTTTCCGGCGGGTATCGCATCCGCAGGAACGTAACGGGCGGGCGCGGGTGTGGCCGCTATACTGGGTGCATAAGGCACCGCCATATTACTAAGGCTTGTCGTTCGCTTTAGTCGCTGCTAGTGAAGGAGTGAGAGAATGGTGTTTTATGAAAAGCCTCTCGCTAAGATAAAGCGCCAACGAATAGTACAACTGTCCGGAAACGATAAAGCGCAATCGAGTTCCAACATCGCCAAAACTGCTTCTCGTCATGCGGGGTGCTGATGCGGAGTGCTGTTGCAGGCACCACCACTTGGATCGTTTGATGATGCTGATCGACCGAAGATCTTCTTTGTGATCAACGGGACCGCATTGCCCCGCTTAGTTGCGTCGAAAGAGTAACCGAGTCGAACGCGAATGGGACGGCGCTCCCCGCTCAGGGCCGAGAGACCTTTGCTTTCATTCTCATTCCCGATGGAACCGTTCCAATATTTTTCGCACAAGCGTTTGTATCTTGGTAGTTTGCATTTTCTTGCCGGTTGTCCGATCTCAAATTTCTATTTCAATTTGTTCCAGCGCTGCCTACTAGACTAGTCAGTCGTAAATTTCACGTAAGTATTGATTGGCTCGATTGAATTTCGTCTCTAGGTACAATACGTGCACGTACTAGTTCTCAAAAGAAATCTTACTTACAAAGGAATCAGCATTGGCGTTTCAGTAAAGCTACTATACGGAAGAAGTTCATCTGATCGCGCTCATCGCTTCTCGCGAGACTCACCGCCACAGCACCGATTCCCGGCAGAGCATGCGCAGCGTGACGTTGTTCGGGTCTCCTTTCGCCACTTCGAAGGTGAACCCGCACTGCTCGAGCGTGAGCTGGTCCTTCTCTAACTCCTTCCCCTCGCGCGTTCGCAGCCGCACCAGGTGCAGTGGAATTTTTTCCGACTCGTGCACGCGCAGCTTCAACGCCCCCACCGTTTCGCTCGGCGCAAGCTCGAAGGGCACGCAACGGCCCATCACGGTCCGCACGTAGAAGCGGATCTTGTCGCTGTCGTGGTGCTCGGCGTGCCACTGCGTCCAGTCGACGAAGGGGACCTTGCCGAGGTGGCAGAGGGAGGGATTCACCGGCACGGGGGTGGGCTTGTTGTAGTTGATCTGGTCGACGTGGTCGACCACGTTGGTCGGCGCCGTGTTCAGCGGGATGGGTCTCTCCATCGATTGCCGGAACAGCTCCTGCGCCTTGTCCAAATTGATCGCCATTTCGATCTTCCTACAGTAGATAGCTAGAGGGCTTTGAATGTATGATAAAAAGGGGTCCGTTTCGACTTCCGAGAGCCGACGAAAAAGCGATTGTTCTGCGAAAGATAATATTTCTGAGCTAATTTTGAGTGAGTGAGTAGTTATCAGTCTAAGGCTTTAATGGGGGAAAAGCGTACAGAAGTAAGTAAACCGATTCATTGAAGAAGGGAGTGCACGACAAGCACGCGTCTTGTACCGACGAATCCGTAACCGATCAAATGCAGAGATACAATCGAGAGCAAGCAAGCGGTACCACGACCAAATGTGCTTTTGTACTTGAGGATGCGAGAGCCTGCAAGAACCGAATTGAATCTGCGAGCTAGCCGAACCCAAAACAAATCATACTCTGGCGGACAGGCTTTCTTCGTTCTGCACGCTGGATACAACAAATACAAAGACGAAATCGCGCATCTTCCCTGTCCTTGTGCAAAACCGATCTCCGTGAGGCGGATGGTAAGAAGTTGCTATAACAACACCGTCGACCAGGGGGCAGCGCAAGCTATGCTTTCGCGCGCGAACGACCAAACTGCGATGTGACACAAGTACCACCATCGCGTCATAAAACTCTACGAGTCCCAGCACAAGTACCCCCACCATAGCTCCTTCAGAGCGTCAGGTATTTCCCTCCGCCCCCATAGTACCCCATACCTGGCTGCTGCGCCACGCCCACCATCGTCGCCAGACCGCACTCTTCGATCTTCGACAGCGCCACGTCCGAGGCTTCGCGCAGGAATTCTTGCAGGAATTCCAGCATGAAGAGGCCATCCACAATCATGATGCCGCCCTCCTGCCGCGCTTCCGCCAGGGGCTTCCGAATCACGTTGTTTAGTGGGTCCGTGAACAGTGGCGCCAGTGCCTTTCTGACCGCGTCGCGCTGGTCCGCGGCCTGCACCTCGGATTGGCCGCGCGACGCGGACGCCGCGTTCGCACCGTAGTCAGTGTTAGAAAAAACGGTGTCCACCTGCGCTTGCGCGTACTCCGTGAACACGTCGGGCAGCGGGGGAACCGCGTAGCCCGGCTGCAGGATTTGCCACCCCACGCGACCGGCCGTGACCTTGACGAGGGGCGAGACCTCCCCCTCGACGAGGAGGAACCTGGGCGGCGGCTGCAGGTGCCGTCGGAAGATGCGGAACGCCTTCACAACAGCGTACTCGAGACCCTCCTTGCTACTGGTTGTACTGCTGCGCGCAGGGGAAGAGGACCCGATCCCCTGCACGCGCGCCTGCACCGACACGCCGGCCGATTGCCAGAAACGAACCAGGTGCGGAAACTGGTCCACGAACTCGGCAAACGCAAAAACCGCCAACGGCGGCCGCACAGTATGCTTACCACCTTCTGAAGTGACCTCACCCCCTCCGCCCGATTCCGCCCACGCACGTACGAAGTCCTCCGCCACTTGTTTTTCGAGCCCGACTTTGAGCGCGACGACGACGTGATCTTGGTCGCTGTCCTGCCACGCACACGTGCGGAGCACCGGGAAAGTGCCTGTTCCCTGCACCGACACCGAATTCATGCTCCACATATCAGCGGGATTTCCCCCCTGCGGCCACAAGAACACCCGACTGCTTCCCCCTCCCCCGGCAATAGTACTGCTCCCGAGATTTATCCCTGCTTCCTGCTCGATCGACGCTCCGTCGCCGGCAATTTTATTGCCCGCACTGCCAACAGCACTCGCGAGGTTTGACGGCGCTCCGTCGCCGCCGACATTCCCAACAGCTGCTGTTCCGAGGAGGTGGTCTTCCGTTACGTAGATTTTCTGGACCGTCGCGTACGAAGCTCCTGCGGCAACGGAACTCGACTTCTTGTCCGAGGCCGGAGGTGCTGTGGTTGTCGCCATCAGCGTCGTTGTGGTATCTTCTATGCCGTCCAGAAGGAGTTTCTGCTGTCGTTCCCCTTCCTGTACGAAGCTCTGCACGCTCCGAAGTAGTCCGCTCTCCCCCACCCCCACTCGGATGACGACTTCGTCGCGCGACGAAAATTTTTTCAGCAGAAACTCGCGCAACTGCTGCGCGTTTCCTTTCATCCCGCAGGGCAGCTTGTGCACAAACTGCGGGCTCGTCGTTGGCGTTGCTGCCGTAGATGGCTGGGATTCTACTTCAGGGCTCCCGGCTTCTTCCACACTCACCGCGCCCAAATGGAAGTGGTTTTCGTAGGCGTACTTCACGTGCGACCCGCAGCGGAATGTGTACAAGTGGAATCGCCGCGCGCCAGGGTAGACCGCGCGGAAACGCTCGAGCCCCTGCCCGTCGGAGTCGAAGAAGGCGTAGCGCTTGTCTTCAGCGGCGCCATCCAGTTTCAGTCGTGCCCCCGGACTCGTTTTTGCCGCCGCGGTCGAAGTCGGCGTCGACGCGACCGGCGCCGTAGAACTTCTTCCGCGGGGATCATAGACAGGCGGCGCAGGAGAGGACGTGATCACGGGCCGCCAGTCCGTCCTGTCGCAGTTTCGCTGTCGCAGCAAGAACAACAGCGAGAGCAGTTGCACGGCGATCAGGATCAGGACGCAAGCGCCGCCCCCGAGTAAGCCCCGCAGCAGCCGCTGCTCGCGGACGGATAACTGCGTTTGGGCCGTCATGATCGTTTGCTGCCGAGCTCATTAATCTGATGGAAGGAGCAGGAGCTATGTATACTGACTTACTATACGTCAATGCACGTCGGTGAACATCACGAAAATGGAAGGAAGCAGAACCTCATTTACAATCACGAGCATCACGAACCATGACGGAGAAGAATCTGGGGACTGGTGCATTTTTCTGCCCTCCATCACGAAACTTGACACAGACCCGCACCCGCTGCAGAAACAGAAAAAAGCTACACAAGGGTAGCAGCCTGCATCCAAATGCGCGCCGCAGTTGTGTTCTTGGGACTTTCATGGATAAGCACCATTGGCCTGAGTCTGCGTATGATGTTATGAGCCCATACTCGGGTACAGTATCATTATCCAAGCAAAAAATTGTGCACGGGTTGCACTCGCATTTACACTCACTTTCGGTTTTGATTATTCATCGACTCACTTCTCCTAATTGCATCACAGCTAGATTCGTATCCATTCACTACTTTTCGTCACTTGTACTAGCCCTCGCAATAACCCTTACTTGAGGGCATCACACCAATGAAAAATCCTTCTCATGCTTCATGCGGTCCATTCTACACCACTACTTTACATCCTTTGGATTTGGTTTCCTCATGCATTTGCCGGCTACTTCTCTCCGCCCCTGCCGCGGACGTTTCGCGGATCTTTCAGCCTTGACGGGACCCTGTCCCCGTCCTTCAGGAGCGTCGCAAAGTCCTCTCCACCGACCGCTCGCCATCCCGGTGGCGGCGGCGGCACTGTAGTAGCGGCGAACATGTTTGCGGCGGTATTGCTCTGTGCTGAGCTTGATCCTCCCTGACCTGCTTTGACCGGCGTCGTCGAAGTAGTTGCACTAGCACCCATCACACGCTTCTTTTGTTCGTCTGCGCCCCGCGCACTGCCGATCGTGAGATCCAAACTTTGCTCGGGCGTCGTGCTGCGCAGCTGCTGGGAAGACATTGCTGGCGCTGTCGCTTCTTGATCAGTGGATCCCGTATGCGCCTGCTGGTCTTTGTCTTGGTGCACGAACTGCGGCGCCTGCTTCAAAGTCACTACTTCCGTTGACGAGGACGGCGCGCTACTCTTTCTGATTCCCGTGAGCGTAGCAACATCCAGCGGGGCTACGGATTTCACTAGACTTGGCCGCGTTTCTCGCTGGTGTGTCTGAATGCCGGCCTTCTTTGGTTTTGCGCATATCAGCGCCGTTTTTCGTTGTTGCGCGGCATGATTACCTGCAACGCCACTCGCAGCCCTGATTTCTTTCACAGACGAATTGCTACTTGAAGATCCACCCTTCTCGCGGGCTCCTTCCTTGCTGCCGCTTTTCTTATGCGACGAGGCTGCCAAAGTTCCTGCTGACGAAGTGCAGGAAGATGCCCGCTCGCCCGTTTTCCCCTGTCCTCCAGCATCCTTGTGGAGCAACGCCGCACCGCACAGTTGGTCGCTGTGACGCGACACAGAGCCTTCTTGTAGTACGTCTGCAACGCACCGCTCACTCGACGTCACCACGGCTGCCGAAGACCGCTGACTCGTCGTGCTCGCGCCGTCCTGCTCCCCAGCAGGTGCAGTTGCGCCCGCTGCTGCGCTGCCGCCGGGCACGCCACCTCCGCCCCTCGCTCCACCCGACACTGCAGCCCTTGTCGCCTTCACCAAGGAGCCGCCGCCTCTGGCGCTTCCGCTCCGCGGTGTCATTCCGCTACTAAGCCCTGCCACCACCGCCCGTTCCGGCGGCAAGACCCGACCCTTCGGCAAGGCCCGCGGCGTGAAGTGCTTGCGCGCAGGACCTCTGTGGCTGCTCGACGTGCTCCCGGCCACTTTGCTCGAGGTCGAAGGTTTCCCGAAACCGTCACCACCCTCCAAGCCGCTTTCTTTCTCCGTCTGCTCTGCCCTTGCGTCCCGCTCCCGCGTAAAAAACTCGATGTGCCTGCCGCTACCGTCCTCCGTAGGCAGAGCAGAGGGCTTCTGCCGTGTGGACCACTGCGTGCGCAACGGATTTGCGTCGCGCTGGCTGGGTGGCCCGCCGGCGTTCACGTTCCTTGCTGGTGCGCCATGCGACGCGCTGGCGGCCGCCTGCTGCTGCTGCTGCTGCAGAAAATAGTGAAACAACGCTTGCCCCTGAGGATCGTCGAAGAAGTTGGCGCCCCCGGCAAAACCGAGGTTAGGATTAGGATTACCAGCACCCGAGTGACCGCCGACCGCAAACGGAAACTGCCCCGGCGGACCGGCAGGTGGAAACGGCGGCACTTGGTGGAAGCCTATCGGCGGTGGAGGCGCGAAAGGCATCCCTAGGGCCGGCGGCATCATGTTCGCTCCTGGCATCAGGAGTCCTCCGGGCAAAACTGGCGCCGGCGGCACCATCATGGGCAGTTGCGCTCCGGCCGGAATACCGGGTGGCATCCCGCCAAATGGAGGCATCATTCCGGGCACAAACGGTCCTCCATCAGACCCTCCGAGAGTGGGAAACGCCCCGCCCGAGACCGCCGCTGGAAAAAAACCGCTTTGCTGCTGGGGAAGAAACATCCCCGCATGCGCATTCATACCGGGCTGTGCCGCTGTACTGGGATCGCCGAAAAGACTTCCGTCCGCGTGTCGGCTGCCAAACTGGGGCGTGGGCAGGTTTGCGGCGGCGTCTGTCGTCGCTACCAGCGTCTGCGGTTTCACGACTTGGCCAAAAGGATTGTGGCTGCTGTAAACTTCCTGCCCCTCCTTCACCTGCGTTCCACTCCCCTCTTGACGAACTGCCACCTCAGGCTTCTTCTCCTTGCTTCTGCGCGTCAAATCCACCAGGTCTTCCGCCAGGATCGTGATACTTCCGACGCCCCGCCCCCGCCGGGGACTCTCCTTCTCCGGGGGCGGCGGCACCGACGGCGGTAGCACGTGGCTAACCGACGACTTCTTCGTCTTGCTGTCCGCCAGGAAGCGTTCCGCGGTATCCTGCCCGCCACTTGCGTTGTCCCCTTCCGCCGTGGCGGTTCCCAACTGCACGCTGCTGCTGCTTTTCGGGCCCATCGGACTTCCCCCGTTTCCGTTCCCTGCTTCCGAATATTCCGTACCGCCTGCGCATGCGCTGACGTCCACCGAGCCGCGCCGCTTTCGCCCGCCCCGACCGGTCCCGGAGGTCGACGACGTAGTCCCCGCCTTACTATCGTCGCCGGAACCAGCGGCTCCTGCAGTGGGAAGCAGCGTGGACAGACTGTTTCGTCGGTCGTCGCCCTTTTTCAACAGTCCGGCGGCCTCCTCCGCCTTCTCTGCGGGCGCCTCGTTGGCGCGGTCCGGGTTTAGCCGGTCCGGCTCGATGTCGGAAGCGTCGCTGTCGTCTTTGTTCAGCAGGTTGTACACGTTGTCGCCGGAAATTTCCTTCAGATGTTTCAGCGTCTCCAGCGCGTCCACGGACCGTACCTGTGCGAACGTGAGCCACGGAAAGTGCGCGTCGGGCGGCGTGGAGAAATCGAAGTAGTCGAGCGAGTCGTGGTTGAGGCGGGAAAACACCGCGTCGGGGTCGAAGTTGCGCTTTAATATCGAGGCGGCGGCTGGTGCGGCCGGTGGCACGAGGACACCAGCGGACGTCATAGAAGCGCGCTGCTGCTGCCGACTGGCCGGTGGGGTTCGGGCGCTACCACTTGCTCCCTCCGCAGCGCCAGCGCCCGCGGACGGTGCCGACAACTGCGCCTCCACGACATACGTCCTCTTCCAATCCGCCTCCAGGAAAGCGGGCGGCAGCAACTGATGCGCGATCTTGCTTTCTTCCGCCGTAGCTCCTTCTCCCGGCGTCGAGGAATTCGCATTCTGTTGTTCTCTAGTACAACTGCTACTGCCGTGCGCGTTTGTCTTCAGCCCGCCCCCAAGCCGTTTCTGGATCACTACCGTGCTTTTTTTTTTTTGAGTTTCTATTTCGACTACCGAAAACGTCGGCCCCACGACCAGCGCGTTGCCCGCGCTGCCTCGACGCGGCGACCCCCCTCCCGCCGCTCCCGCCGCTCCTCCCGCCCCGCTCGCCGCCAGCTCTTTGCTTGGTTCCCGCAGCCTGTTGAGCACGTCCAAGTTCAGCCGGAAGTAGGTTGCCATCGCGTGCCCCACCGCGAAGCCGATCGTTTCCGAGCGGAAGGGCGTGAAAACAGTGAACGGGTAACTCGCGAACAAATGTTTCCCGCCCACCGCGAACTCTCCCTTCTCCGCGGACAGCAGTCCCCCGTAGTTGGTCCCGGTGTTCTTCGCGCGCATTCGCTCGCTCGGCGCCGACTGCGCGAAGAAGCTCGACTCGACCGTGAACGAGTTGAACACCCGGAACTCCTTTCCCACGACCGCGCGTGCCGACTTCGCGTGCGACTTCCCGTGCTGCCAGCGGCAGTCCTCGAAGGCGATGTCCCGGGTCGTTAGCGACGCCAACTTGGGGAACAAAGCGGCCTTGGCGTCCGTGCGCTCCTGGCACCCGTAGAAGAACGCGCTGCACTTCGCGCTGTGGCCGTGGAGGTCCAGAAAGATGTCGACGCTGTCCGCGGGCAGGGAGCGGAGATACTCCTTGATCTGGTGGACCTCGAGGTGCAGGATCGGGTTCGGGTCGTGCCAAACCCGGTTTTAGAAAATGAAAAAATCCAGGCCCGATGCTTCAGGTTCAGACTTAGTCGTATCGGTTCCCCTCCGTGATCCCTCGATCAGTCTTCATACTCAACGCTCAGTCTTCATACCCGACGCTCAGAAGAGTCCAACAGAGCCGACCGACTGGGCCCTCTCGTCTCTGCATCGATTTACACCGACACCAACAGCACCATCGGGCACCGCAGCCTTCTGCTCCTAGTTGTCATACGGGCATACTAAAACTTATCGGAGCACAACCTGCTGCCGAGATCCTAGACCACTACTCTCTGGGTGAAGAAGGAGAGCCCGCTGTCAGACCCTGTCAGAAACCCTAAGCCCCTGCACCTAAACCTGTGACTTTTTTCAACAACCCTTAACGGTTCGGATCGACCCCGGCGAGCGTGCACCGAGCGTTTCCGTGCACCACGCCGTCGATGTTCACCATGGGGAGAACATGGAAGGCGTACTTCTCCCGCAGCACCTTCGCGTACGGGGACCGACCGAGCAGAAAACGCAGAAACCCCTGCATCACCCAGGAACCGACCACCTCGCCCGAGTGCTGCCGCGCAATCACGAAAATGATGCGTTTCTTGCCAAAGGTAAGGTCCTGGACGTACTCGCGAACCGATTTTTTTTCGGCATTTTGGGAGGTGGTAACCACGCCCGGCTGACTTTCCGCGGCCTGGTGGTGGGGTTTTCGATTTTTCGATTCTATTTGGCTGTAAAGATCTTCAATTTACGGAGCGATGTTTGCGCCTCCGCCCTGGCGCGGAGCGAGGAACACTGTTCCTTTTTTTCTATCGTCTGCGCAAGTAAATCATGAACTCCTCCTGTACTGAAAAACAGAGACTTCAACAGTTGTGTTGCGAAACCGAAAAAAAAAATCACAAAAATCCGATCCCGCGTCGTCGCACCTTTTGCTTCGCTGCGCGCACGCTTTCTCCGAGGTTTTCCGACACCCACATGATGGGCATCGGCACGCCTCCGATGGTTCGCCCCAGCTCGCTCTGACAGAGGTGTTCGCCGCGCTGCGTCTGTAACCCGTGCAGAAATTGCCGCAGCATGCTGTACGTGTAGGGGTAGAACAGGGCGAAGAAGACTGTGTCGCCCGCCCGAAACTTGTACGACCACTGCAGGCAGAACCGGTCCGCCTTCGCCTTCTTCGCGGGGAAGTAGTCCAGGTCGAAGCACTCGAAACAGGTCCACCGGTTCTCCTTCTCGCTAAAGACGTATGGCTGCAGGCCCTCCTGGTGCAGCGACTTGTTCTTCTTCAGGTTGGCGATACGGAAGTGCGTAATCACGTCCCTGCTCTCGTGCGACTTCGCGGCGAAGTAAAACCACTGCGCACAACCGACCGTGTGCGTGTCGGACTCCAGCCACAGCTCGTACGAATAGTTTCCGCCGTCGGCGGTCGGCTTTTCGAGGTTGAGCGCGTGCCGGTGCGCGGCCCGATTATCTCCGTTCTCTGCCTCCAGAAGGGGGTCGCCGTCGTGGCCATCGGTCGTATTTTGGGGCGGGTGGTCCTCGGTCGCGGTAGAACGATCACCCGCCCCGCCCCCGTCCTGCGGGTTGTTAGCGCGATGAGGACCGTCCCGCCGCAGCGCGTTAGCAGACGGCGAGAAGTCCTCGTCCTCGCTGCTGCTTTCAAGCAGGTGTGCGAGCGTCTCGGCGTCGTTCTCAACTGCTGTCTGCGATCGCGCGAGCTGCAACTGCCTCTGGTGCCGCAACAGCTCGTCGTCCATGTCATCGTCAACATCATGCGCGGAAGCGCGACGGCGGCCGTTACTCTTACCTGGTATTGCAGCACTTCCCTGCTCGCTCGCAGCCGCAGACGCAGCTTGCGCGGAAGCACTCGTCGACCCAGCACCGCCATCCGCAGTTCCCGTCACCGCGATATCGGGCCCGACCGCTCCCCCCGAGCCGCTCTCACCCCCGCCCGACGAGCCCCGACGTGCGCGCGCAAACCCCGGGGTAGCGCTGAGATCAGGCTGCTTCGCGGAGACGTGCCGGACCTGCGCAAGATTGGCGCACTCGAACACCGCGTTGAAACTAAGCGGTCCATTTACCCACTCGTCGTTTCGCTGCGCGGGGGCCGCGAAAGTCAGGTCTGTCGGCATTGTCGGCACGTGCGGGGGAAGTTGTGTGGAGGACGTCTTGTTTTCCTCTGTGGTCGGTGTTCGTGCACCTTTTGCGATTATTTCGACGATCCATTCTGGCGCGGATTTCTCTCATGCTCAGAATGTTATCGGGCGGCGATTCTTGCTTTTGCAACCGCGGCTGTTCTGAATCCTATTTGGGAGCAACTACTAAACAGAGAGCAAAATAAAACCTGCTGACGGCGGCGCAGGGTACGGCTGGTCGGCGTCTTCTACGCGGTGTGCCTGTGCGGTGAGTGCGATGCCTCGAGTCATTTGCTTCCAGGCCTCCACCCGACGCGTGTACACTGTCGAGTACGTGAACGTGGGCCGCGCCCGCTCCCACAGCTCGCTGTCCCGCTCGACCGGAAACTCCATTTGTTGTCTCTACTGCTCTACTATCATCTGCTCTCCGCACTAGCCTCCTATCTTTTGCGCACGGAGGACAGAAGTGCAGCGACTGAATCAAGTCTGCGAAAAATACGCGAGAGAAAAGGCGGAGTCCCACCTTTGTGCGCAGAGCAAAACTTCCGCCGGCCCCTAAAGCTGAAACGCGCGAGAGCAGCGCGACGAACTGCGTCACCTGCCCAAAATCGGAGAAGATCGCAGCGCGAGCACGAGGAACGGCATGCAGGACCGAAGCTGGCCACCGTTCTACCGCCGCTGCTGGCGCGCGTTGCCAGTGTGAACGCAACGGAGATGCGCCGCGCAGGGTCCCGCGATTTCCGGCGCGCGGCGCTGCGCCCGCCCGGTGGCATTGGGGCGAAAAGAATACCGAAAAAAGCAAACGCGGCGCGCAAAAATTTTGCGCGACGGCGCTGAAAAATATCACGCGCGAGCGTGGCGCGCGCGGCTGATTCCGAAGCAAACCAACACGCCGCGCGCGTCTCTACGCATCTAACGGCCCCGCTGCGTCGCGCGATCGGCGCGAACGCGGGACGAAAGAACAGCGCACACAAGGGATCGGACGCAGGAAAGGCCTAAGGACTATAGGAAACGGACCAAGGAAACGGACCAAGGAAACGGACCAAGGAAACGGACCAAGGAAACGGACTAGGGAAAGGACTAGGGAAAGGACTAGGGAAAGGACTAGGGAACGGACTAGGGAAAGGACTAGGGAACGGACTAGGGAAAGGACTAGGGAACG
>RXOD01003876.1:0-41255 GCA_005223375.1 Amoebophrya sp. AT5.2 | reverse complement strand
CGGCAGCCGCGCCTTCGGCGTCAGCAGTGGTTTTGTCGCACGTGACGGCGGGATACTCGCCGACGGTCTCGTCGTCTTTAGTTTCGGAGATTGGGTCCACCTCCTCCGAAGTCCCGTTCGCACGGTCTTTACGCACGAGAACACGAATCTTGCTGCCCGCAACGACGCCTCCAGCGGACGAGCTCCCAACCTGGGCCTCCTTAGGATGGTGTCGAAAAGTCTCTGCTAGGGCGCGGTCCAGGTCGGTGTCGTCCTCGAGATTCTCAGGCCCGTCGTGCTCCTCATCTTCTCGGTCACTGTCACTGGAAGACAGCGTCTTGCCGTCGTCTTCGTCATCCTCGTCGTCGACCGACGAGGCAGTAAGAACCAACGACTTTGCGAGCGAATCAACGTCGTCCGCCACGCGCGCGTCGAACAGGACGTCGTCGTCACTGCTTTGGTCATCGTCATCTTCCTCGGCGACGTCGTCGTCGTCGGCTACTCCTCCTCTCGCCGCTCCGCTCAGCGCAGCTGCAGCCCCACCTGGCCCCTCCGCAGCCACGACGTCGGCACAACCACCAAAACTGTTCTGCGCTGCTTCTCCCGCAGACACACCTGCTCCAGGGGCCTCACGCCTCGGCGCTCCTCTCGCCTCGGCGCTCTTCGGTTGCTTGTCGGCTCGAAACCGGACGTTTTTCAGACGCTGCGCTGTCTGGTACAGGTAGATACGGTTCGCGACGTCGCCCGCGGCGCGCGTGTAGGCCTCTAGCAGTTCCCACATCATGTTCGACACCTCTTTCGGCTCGTGCCTGACGTCGGCCACGAACACTTTGGGCAGAGCGCTCGCAACGCGCGTCATCATCCCGGACCAGAGAAATTCAACGGGGTTCTTGACCGCTTGTGCCTGCTTAAGCTGTACCTTCAGAGGGTCGTGGCTCATCAGCTTCTCAGGAGCGCCAGCAAAGGAAGCGCTCGACGCCGCACCACCAGTCGCTTTTCGTAGTTCCTGTTGCGAAAACACTTCCAGTTGCGAGGGCATCAGCTCCAGCTGCGGAGGAATTATGATCTCAGGAAGCTGGTGCGGTCGTTCCTGTTCTTGCAGCTCTTCGCCCAGGATATTGCTTGTGCTTCTCTTCAGACCCTCCTCGTAGGCAATGACGTCGTCAATCGATGGATACGCTTCCGGTTCCTGCTGTGCAGCAGCGGCCAGCGCATTCGCCAACTCGTTTCTACTCTCCGATGCGTTCTCGCGGGCTGCGTCCTTTGGGAGTCCGAAGTTTTCACGACTAGTTCTATTTTCCTCCGCTTCAGCAGGCACGTCGACGTCGTCACTTTTTCGTGCGTCAGAAACTGGGCCCGTCTCGTTCTCCATCACGGCATCGTAGCTCCGCTCTGCTCCCGTTCCAACAACTTCCCCATCGACCGCACGTTCTTCTGGCGCCTCTTCTGGCTGCTCCACGGCTCTAACATCATCTTGAGCATTGCCGGCTTCAAAAGAGCCCCTAACAATTTTTTCTTCCCTCTCGTCCACCTCCACAGCACCATTTTGTTCGGCAGTCTCTGCAACTCCGTCTTCATCAGTGGATTTCACAGGCGCGCTCTTCCGCACCACCACTCGTTTCATCGAGATGATCGTTTCCAGGTCAGAGTCAAACGGCACGGCGAACCGGTCCGCCACTTCTTGCTGGATGCGCTGTTCCTGCAACCGCGTGCGTTCCCGCAACACTGTTGCCCGCAGGTTTTGCACGCGCGACTGCAGGGGCAGCGAAGTCTGAGTCACCGGGTTGGTTCCGTAGCGAGCCTTGTTGTGCTGCAGGAGCGAGTTTTTGCCCTGGTTGTTTGTAGAGTTACCGTCAGTGCTCGAGCTGATGGAGCTAGATGAGATTAAACAGCCGTCTTGCACTTGGTTCTTGGCCACCTCTTGCTCTCCTACGACCTCACCGGCACCGTGTGCCTCCTCACCAGAAGCTGCACGCGCTGCTGCCTTTTCCACGGCCTCTGCTTCTTGTTCCGCGCGCAGCCTGCTTTCCGCTTCCAGGTTCTTGATGATTTCGCTTACGCTAACCTGCGGCGGCGGGCTGCTGCACACGCCATTCGTCGCCGTCCGCAGCAGCTGGCTCTCGAGGTTGTTGAACACTCCTGCGGCCGCACCCAGCTTTCGCGCGTGCAGCGCCGTCGCGGTCGCGTTGACGCCCACTACGACGTTCGTGCCGTTAGCACCACCTGCTGCTGCAGAAGCGTGAGAAATGAAAATACCTCCGTCCCCCAGTTCCGCACTGCCAGGTTCCAGCGGCGTCCAGGGGCGGTTGGCTCCGCCAATCATGGACTTTTCCAGGAGGACATTTTCCTCATCCCGGGGTGTGAATGCGTACATGCGGCTCTGCCACAGCTTCTTGAACGTGGCCTCCGAGCCGGACAAACCCGCCAGCGCCCAGTCGAAGTCGGCGTTGGTCCCGAGCGGGTGCGGCGAATACTGCAGAGCCTTCAACACGAGCCACTGCGCCTCGAGATCCGCCCGCTGCCAGTTGAAATTGTGGTTCTGCCCAGACAGAAAGTGAAAGCCAAAGGGTTTGCCTCCATTGTACTTCTGCATGAAGTTCTTCGTTAGAATGGGCACCTCCTCGGTCGCGGCCCTGCGAACAATTGATGTAGCGGGTCGTGGCGCAATTGATTAACTACCTACTTTTATCAATCTTCATTTTTTTCTTTTCGATGAATTAGTTTCGCGGCCTAGCCAGAAACAAAAGGGCTTTGTTTCTAGTTGCGTACCGGCTCTCCAGCTTGTGCAGAACTTCGAGCGAGACATTGAAGTGCTCCGCGACGGTCCGCAGCCACAGCGGGCTCGTGTAGTACCGGCGCGAGAGAATGTTGAGCGCGCGTTTCTCCGTTACTTCCCGCTGGCGCTGCCCCGCTCGCCGCCCCCGGTGCTTCAGGTGCCGTGGCAGCAGCTCGTGGCCCGGTTTGTTGTTGTACTTGTGGCCGCTCCCCCACGGAGAAGGCTCCCCCATGCTGCTACTGCTGCTGCCCTTGGCCTTGCCGCCCCCTGCGCTGTGCAAGTAGTTCGCTGCGCTGTTTGCGTGCCCACCGCCGTACGCACTTCTACTACTACTCCCGTTGCACGTCATGCCTTTCAGGCCCTTCTGGCCGTACCTGTTGTCGCAGGCAGGAGTCAAGGAGCAGCTTTTCCACGAACCACCACCTTTCATCTTGGAGGCTTTGTTGTTCCCGACCAGGGACGGACCTTTGCTCGCAGACGGGACGCCCGATTGGTTAACTGATGTACCCAACTTGCTGATGGCATCTCCCTTCGCCGGTGTGGTGGTGGAAAGCGAGTGGCGCTGTTGCTCCACGCTGCTACTGCTAGCGCCGTTTTCGCCCTCGCAGCCAGCTTCGTGCTTCGCACCCTTTTGGTGCACGTTCGCTTCACCTGGCTCATAGACATGCGCTTGCGCGTCGCCTCGAGTTTCGGTGGCCACGGAAGAAATTCCCGACAAGATTGCCTCGTCTCGCTCCTTCACTATTTCGCGCTTTCGTAGCTCTGGCATCAGGAACACGACCGCTCTCAGCTGGTCGTCCGTCATCGCGCTGATACACTCGTCCGTCATCGTCATGTGGCTCTTGAAAAGTTTGACTGGAGACGAGGTCGTAGAGCCAGTGCAGATTTTTTCGCGCCACGTGCCGCCGGCGGTATCAGTATTCGACTCAGAGTAGTTTTCCTTTCCGCCCCCTTCTTCCGGTGCGGAGTTCATTTCCACCGTAGTGTTACTCGCGGCACGAGTCGTCGCATCATCGGGGGAAACTGTACACGCCTCCGATGCCGCTTCATTTCTCGTCCACTCGCTTTGCTTTGCCCAACCGTCGTGGCCGTCTCGATTCCAGTACCCGCAGTCCGTATACTGCGACCAGCAGGTAGACCATCTGCCTCCGTCCTTCCTCCACGAATCGTCATCATTCTGCTTCCACGACGAACCGTCATCGTAGTATTTGTTCCACGAACTTCCCCCGTCCCAGTCTTTCTCCCTCCACGAATTGTCCTCCCACTCATCTGTTCTCCATCCGCCGTCTTTCCAGTCGTCGCTTTTGTTGTATCCGTCGTCTTTCCATCCGTCGTTTTTCCACCTGTCGTCTTTCCACCCGTCGTTCTTCCACCCGTCGTTCGGGGGAGTGTTCCATCCGTCGTCTTTCCAATATCCGGGGCCTTCCCAGTCTGGATTCCACGTATGGCGCCGCCCGCCACCGCTGCCGTACCCCTCCCCAGAGCAAAGACCGCTTTTCGGTTCGTTCCAGTCCCCACCCGCCGCACCACCGCCTCCATTGCCGCATGCCGGTGTCGACTTTGCCCTTCGGGCGGAAGAATCGGCGAACCCGTGGCGCCGCGGCCAACAAGAGGTTGGTGGATCCACCGCGGAAAGAGAACGTGACCTGCTGGATCCCTCGCCCTCCTTTATCACCTCGATGGAGGAAGTTTCGGAATTCAAATCGTTCGCGCTTTTGTTCTGCTCTGCGAAATCATCTGCTCGACGGTTTCCGACGTCGACGTCTTTGCCCTGTGCTGGGGCAGGAGGCTGCACATGATCCTCGTACTGAAAGTTTCCCGGCGCTGCCTTCTCATCCGCCTCGCTGGTGTCGGTCGGGGTCCGCACGGCCTCGATATCTCGGTGGTTGTTTCCGCGCGGCACTACTGTTTCAACTTCGGAGCAGTCGGAGGAGGAGGACACATCCGTCGGACGAGTAGGACCCGGGTGCGAATCTGCGAATACCCCCACCTTGTAGTGCTTACTCATCTTCCAGAAGTGTTCGAATTCAGCATGGCCCCAGTCGAAGACGGACTTAGGCAAATCCAGTGCCATTTTATCGCCAGCGGCAGCACGGGGGGCTTCTGGCGATATCGACGTTGAGGGTCCCGCAGCGGAAGCAATGTTCACTGCGTCGGCCTTAATCGCAGTAGCCGCCGTTCTTGCACCACTTTCCTAGTCCTGATCGCCTGCTCCAGGGGGCGGACTGGGTCGATCGAGACGGCCACGCAGATCAGTCAAGAACGAGATCATCCTCGGATCACGAAAACTGCGCCTGACGCTGCATGCGATCCTCCGGTCTGGTGATACTGTGCAACCTCGGCGACCGGAGCGACCTTGTGCGACACCTCCTCTCACATCTTTCATGGACATGCTTACGGCCGCTGCTTCATAATGGATCGCTTCTTTGTGTTCCACGACCTCAGCAGATGACAGTCCGAGAAGCACAGCGAGAGTTCAGCTTTTTTGTTGTGAAACGAAATTGCTTTTGTTTAACAGCGGAATCATGCTCATGCCGCTACGACGTACGTGATCAATCTGAAGATTTCTCCCAGAATCTTATCAATGAATCAAGCAACGCAGTAATCGGGTAGTTGTCTCGAACACCCGCAACGACGGACGGTTTGGCGTTGACGGATCGATACCGCACCGGCTTTTCGCGGCGTTGTCTTCATGGAAGAACTTGGATGGGTGCTGTGAAATCATGCCGCGTCCTTTGCTCTCTTTGATGCTTTCTAGACGCTGTGTCTGTGTGTGGCATAACTTAGAAGGTGCCTAAGGACTGCTGGTGCCGGCGATCCTGCGTTCAGTCGCTCGTCCTCAACGGATCCACGCTTCTTGTTTGGTAATTTTCCGTTTTGCATGTTTTGTTCAGTCTCAATTTCGCAGAAATTTGATCAATCCATCGTGGTCCACCAGTGGTCAAGCCCACACGATCAGGCACTCTGACTCAAATGTGTTGACGATTATGGCGCTTTGGTACAAACCTCAGCAAAGAGCTAAAATTAGGGCACTCTGGCTCAAAAATTGGCGGATGGAGTGTTGAGTAGTAGAAGGGCTAGGACTCGGTAAACGCGAAGTACGAGGAACTCGAATAAGAAAAAGCTTTCGGTTGTAGCCAAAGTAATTACACAGCACGATAGAATATACTTTTGATTTTGCTGTTGGGAGTCTAGTACACTCGCTTTTCGTCCCTGCATGATCCCTCCATTACCATGGGAACAGACTGAGATGTTCGCGAAAACTGTGCTTCTATCAGATAGAGTCGACCGACGAGGGCGGCAAAGGATGCCACAACATTTCAGTAAATTCAGACGGATGTTGGTACAAAATTTTATTTGCTAGCATAACTTAAAAAATTTTCGATCAACAAGGGCGGCAAAGGATGCCACAACATTTCAGTATTCACAATTACACCTGGAGTTTAAAGAAAAAGTGGCACAATACGACCACAGGCATAGAAGCAAACCCTACGACGAGCTACAGGATAGAGTTGAGTTGACATGAGTTGAGAAAGGCGGGAAGCAACTGAAACCTCCTGGACAGAAATAGTAGTAAAGTTCTAGGTAGTTGTGGCAAAGCCGAACGTTTCATATTTTATTTGAGGCTAGATTTGACTTATTTGAGGCTAGCGGTATTAATTAGTCGTCCCCAAGTCCAATACGAGTCAAGATACCGGGCGACTCGAAGCCCAAGAAACACATTCGCAGCGTGTGTGCGCACTGCGTGTGAGGGCCCTGCTCCAGCAGCAGCAAGGCGCCCAGTGATAGAGATAGAGATAGAGTGAGATAGAGATTGATACTTAGAGATAGAGGTAGAGGTAGAGATAGCGATAGAGATAGACAGCCACAGGACGCAGGGGGGTGCTTAAGCAAAAAAAAGAAGATAAGTACTATGTGGAATGCTAAAACCACTTACGTAGAACGTCGAATGAGGTTGAGAACGTTGTCGGCGGAATCTTCCTTAGGTCCGCCCGCCGCAACGGTTCTTCTTGCTGTGTATTCATAATCAGAACCTCGCAACTGTCGTAAGCACTTCCGCGCTCGTATGTGTCCGCATTGCAAGCTTTCACTGATAGTTGTAAGTTTGTATAGGACATGGCGGACTCGTCTTGTCAAATCTTCTAGGAAACCCATTCGTCTCTGGTACTTCCGAACTTCCTGACCTTGTCTCTCAGAGACGATTATCTGTGACAACTGTTTCTGGTCGCGCAAGGCTTTTTCAATCGGAAAGCTCCGCGTCCCTCAGCAAGACGCACTGTTCGTCGGGTTGCGATAGCGCCGCCGTCTGCGGTTCCACGGACATTGGCCGGGGGCTCATTCTTGAGAGCGATGACGAAAAGAGAAAAGCGAGGACTTCCGACGCCGCGCACGGAACCGCATCTTCCATACTGCCGTGAGGAGCTGGTGACAGAATCTTTCGGTCACAAAAGCCGTCCCCTTTCACGACCTGTGTGTGCATTGATTTCTGCACTCCGATACAGGCGAGATGCGCGACGTTTGGGAAGCCAACTAGCGGTACAACTCTGAAAAATCCTAGCATTTAATACCGGCGCTGCCGTCCTCCTGCTGTGTGCTGCTGTTATAATGCACGGTGACAGTGTAGCGTGCCCGGACGAATATTCACTTTCAGGTTCCTCGTCTGACGAAGTTTCGATCTGAATCTTTGCCACGAAACTGTCCCAAGCAGAAAAAATGCTCCGGCCCGCAGACTTGAACTGCGGTACTTTTTCCAACAGCCCAGACTGGCAAGAAGCGCCCGAGGAAGGCACTGGTACAAAGTGTTTATTCACCCGTGCCAATTCCGCCCTGTGCGTGCCCTCCATGAAGATGTGATGCGGCGCTGCAAGCGGCACTTCTTCTTCCTAATTGGGGCCTGCGGACCCAGGGCTGCCCCTCTCGCCCGCCGCATCGGCTGATGCATCGGAGGATGAAGAAATTTCCGAGGATGGCAACGTTCGTTCCGCTAGTGCCGCTGCCTCGCGGGCTTTGACTCGCGACCCTCGTAAAGCGGCCTTTTCATCATAACGATGCAAAAGGTCGCTCTTGCCTGTTGTAGCATCTTCCTGCCCCCCCGGCGCTTTCTTGTTTGTTTTCGCTGCTGTGGCGCGGTGCGACCGGGACATCGAGGAATTGTCGTCGGACCATTTGTAGACCACCGGTGTGCCATCGCTGCTCTCTGACAGGGCCTGCCATTTCGCCAAGCTCTCCTCTGCATCTGCAACGTGCGCCAGGTATGGTTGGTGATGCTCTTTCTGCCGCCGTCTGCACGGATGCCGCAGCGCTTCTTCTCGGGCGTTCGGGGCGTCGTAGTGCGAAAGAATGTTCTCGATCGTATCGACTTTCGCGTCCTCGTCAGGCTGCGATGTCGAATACTCGCTGCTCTCGCGTGTGGGAAAAGTAGGTCGTCCATCGCCAACGTTGGCTTTGTCGCCACTCGAAGAAGATGTTTCCTGTCGTAGCCAATCCTGCTCCTGTTCGCCCGCACGACCCTCCCTTTGCTCATTTCCGTTGACCCCCGCGACCAAAAGTTCTTCTGCCCAAGGTGATGCATCGTCTACTTCTGGAGCGCTCCAGGTCCAATCAGAATCGTCTGAGGAAGGGTGTTCTCTGCGGAACCACGCTCTCATTGCCGTCCGTCGCGGATCTTCAATTTCGAATTCGACCGTATCTTTGCTCAACACCGCGTTCTTCGGTAGCTCACGCCCTGCGCCCAACTCGGATCTCAGCCGAGTGTACTCTTCAGCCATGACTTTTCTCAATTCCTTCTCGTATCGCAAAAATTGGATCTTCCGGCAAGCTCTTTTGTGCGATTTCAGCGCCGTCCAGGCACGCAACTGCTTTCTTAAAGCGGGACTGTCGTCTTCGCGGATGTGGTTGCTGGAAAGACCAGACGAGGATGACGAAGTACAGTGGCGGCACTCATGATCGTCTGACGATGACTCACTCCGTTCTCGTGCCTGGGTGCTCACGACAACTACCGCCGCGGCGGAGGAGCTGACAGCAGGCGTCGACGCCCCCTTCCACTGAGCCGTGGTTTCAATTGCCTTCTGCTTGTGGCTCTGAGGCACGGCGTCCCGACCCAGAAGATCCCTTTCTTCGTTTATGAGCGCGTGCGCTCTCCGCAGCATTTCCCGGCATTCCCGCTTCTTTGTTCTTGGGGTGTGCTGGTCCCCAGCTTGTTCCGGTTCCGTGCCTTCCTGGTGCAAGTCCGTCCACGTCCGTCGCAGCACCCATCTCCCCCGCGCCGTGCGCGCACCGTGCAAGACGCCCGGGGAGTGCAGAAAGCTCGAGCCCTTCAAATACCGCGGCGAACAGCCCGCCGTCAGCTTCACCCATTCCAGCGCGCGTGCTGGTGCTTCTTGCTGAGGCCGCTCGTGCGGAGCCACCTCCAGCGGCACTTGTTCTTGAGAGGGGTTCGGGCCCGGGTAGCTCTGGCCGGTCTGCCTCTCGTCGGGACTACTTCCTTTAGCGCCGGAACAAGCGGAGGCCGCGGTAATCGTTTCTGCCTCCAAGCCCCTTCTAGGAATGATGTTGGCTGGAAGCGGCGGCGGCCGGCGCATGTTCGCCGGCAAACGCAGGCGCCGGTCCGGCCGCGGAGTACCGTCGTCGACACTGCTGGTCGAGTCTGGGTAACAAGACTCCTCCGACGACGATGGCAACACGATATGGCTTCCTTTCCGAGTATACTTGTGAACCTCGACGCGCGGGGAAAACCCAAAATCCGGAGCCACGCTCTTCGCAGGAAGTTTGTCTCTCAGCTGCTGGCGCAGTGTGGGGCTCTGCTTCTGCCGCTGCAGTCGGCGCAGCTCCTTTTTTATTGCGCACCGCTCCTTTCTGATTCTTGCTTCTTTCTCCAACCGTGTGACGTAGTTCTCCAATCGAGTGTCCAGTGTGAGTCCCGCGAACTCCACATGCTGCGCCACCTCGCGCGGCGACATGGGCACCCTCTTGATTTCCTCCGGGTTTCCGACGACCTCGTTCATCTGCGGCCTATTGTTCAGGGGAGGAATGCGGCGGAACCTCCTCTTGTCGTCGCAGCGGAGGTTGCACAAAGTGCGGCTGAGGTGGGCGCGCAAGCGACCCTGGGTCTGCGCCGGGGTCTCGCCCTCCCGAGCCGCGTGCGTGCCCCTTTGAAGCCTGTCGGATAAGGAACCGTCGTCCGCCGGGGCGTTCAACTCTTCGAGCAACTCGGCCGAAAAACACGCTCCCCATGTCTCCCTGGTTTCTTTGCGAAGACGCTTCTTACAGGTGACAACTGGCTTCTCTTCGTGGCCTCCTGCTTCTGCTTCACCAAACATCCGCCTCTGCTCCTACAGTTGAGTCACGAAACAGTGTAGTTTGTTATTTCCCACCCCTTGTATAACGCTTCCTAAATCAAGATAGACCCTCCCGTCGTCCTACTGCTCCCAGTGGCACACATTCATAGTCGTGCAATACAAAGTTAGTAGCTCCCGAGAGCTTGTGCTTGAGTCCGCAGGTACGGCGGTGACGCAAGCGGGCGAAAGCTGCATGTTGGCAGGAGGTTCCGAAAAATTAAAAGGCCAGAAAAAAATTCAAACTGCGTATAGCCTTAATCATCCACAGGTCCTGAGCCGAGCCTCCGACCGTAAACTCTAGGCCCAATGGGCTCGGGTCCTGGCTCGGATCCCGCTTCCGCCGCAGATCGCACCCGTCGCCACGACAAAGGCGCTGTTTATTGTTGTGGTCGTTTGACTTTGAAAAGGTCCAGACTATGTATTGTGCGTGACTACTACAGGCTCAGATTTCCGACTTTTTCTTCTTCCTACGCAGCAATATCTTCGATGTCATCTGCCTACCAACCGTACAGCAGCACCTTCCATTCGTGGCACGTACTCGGCTCCTGGTGGTCTTCGTGCCGCGGCGGTTCAGGACCGGTGCCCTCGTCTGGTTTGCGGCTTTCCTCGGTACCTCCAGGAATCGAAGAGGTGGTAGTTCTCCAAACTATCTTCTGGTTCTGCCGCGGCAAAGGTGCTGGTTCGTGGTCGATTTGCGGTTTATCGGTGACCGAACTTTTCGCCTCGGGTTCGCTTGCTTCGCTTTTCTGCGCCTCCCCGCATGAGGTCGCACGCAGCTGGCGTGAAGTCGTGTAGAAAATCGGCTCCCGCTTCGGCTTTTTCGGCTTTTCTTGCCGCTTCGGTTTGGCTTTGGTTGTTCGCCGAAGGGGTGCTGCAAAAACGGGTCCCACATCAGAACCAGGCTGCGGCACAGATGAAATCATGCACACGCATGGAGCGTCAAGGTGACAAACACTGCACTTCTTCTTCTTCGTAACCATGACCGCCCCCGGCGAAACCGGTTCACTGATCTCGGGAAAAAACTGCTTATTTTTGTTTTGCTCGCTCTCTGCCTTTTGCTGACGCTTCCGGGTGCGCTCAAGATTGCGCTCCGTTTTTCCTGCTCGCTTGGCACTCCTACTGAGCAGCCGCGGCGACCATGGTTGTAACCCGCTGCCGCTGCCGCCGCCTCCACCCGCTAGTTCTGCTGCCTCGCAAGCAGTGGCCTGCTCGTCTTTCGCCTTCATCTCGCGAAACTGTCGCGCGGCTTCAGCGCGCGCGAGCGCATGAATGGACTTCGACGCGCAACCTCCACGAGCCTGTCGTTGTTCCGCCGTATTTGCTTTCAAACCCTTCTTCGCTGATGTGCATTCAAATTGGCACCCCTTGCTGAAAAGACCGTCGTGCGGAAACAGAAAGTCCTCATGCTTTTTTGCGACTCCCGACTCGGCCACGTCTTCGACCGATTCGCGAGTCAGGGCATCGGGAGGCAACGCGACAGGCACCACCGGGTACGGGTACGCGTAATTGGAACATGATGATGGTCGGGGCGTGCCACAAGACCGGATAGAAGCAGCCGCAGCTGTCGTGGCGCAGCCGGCGGTAGTAGAAGAAGACGCGGCACAGCGGAAAGGAGAAGTCCTCTCGCTGCTCTTCTTATTCTCGCGATGTTCAGGCTGTGCCGTTAAGTCCGGCATGAGGGAGTCGCCACTGCGACCGGTCGCGATCTTGTCGCTGCAGTGTTCTTTGATGTTCATCATGGCGGCTGCTGTGGCTCTTCGTCGCGCGGAAAGTGCAATCCCTACTGCGAAAGAAACATGCGCATGTGCTGCAGCTTCAGATTCAAATTTCCATTGAAAATTTCGGACTCACATGTTTGTCGACTCCCACGTACGAGGCCCCGCAGCTGCTGGACAACGACAAAGCGCGCTCCTATAATTCGGCGGCGATGTGATTCGACTTGTATTATCTACTTTATCTTTTTTTTTGGAAACGGAAATATGCTCGTTCGAGAAGATGAAGAAGTAGTACTGATACTACTTTCCACCCCCCTGCGCCGAGGAAGCCGCTTCGAGCACGTGTATGCATGAATGTCGATGAAAACTTCGCCGCGTCGTCCGCGCTGGTATCTCGCGGTGCCGCTTCCTTCGGCTTCGTTGTTCTGCTTTTACGTATTACTTGTACTTGTAGTAGTAGTCTCTATATGTGTGCCGCGAAAGTAGTACTCGCACTCCGTTCCGTCCGCTCTCGGCTGCGTCTGCGACCGGCCCGGAGGATGAGCTGGGGCTCGTGGAGTTGAGGATTTAAGCAGTGCACGTGCCGGAATTCTACAGAATGAAAGTCAGGCCTGAGTGTAATCCACGAGGACTCGAGGGAATAGAGCGAGACAAACGGAACAAACACGTGATGGATCTTCAGAATCGGAAGAATAAGAAGTCAGACGACACTACCTAAGTAAGTAACCCAAACTAGGGACGAGATGCCAGACGCATGCAAAGGCCTTCGGAAAGCTCAACAAGGAGCAAGCAAATGAAAACAAAGAGAACCACGAACCATACGGGATCATCACAAAAAATGGGAACCATGAACAGCATGAAAACTGTAGCTTTTCGGTACTCCGCCGAAAACATACTCCGACATTGAAGTGCACGCTCCTCTTCATCTCTCACAAATGCAATTCCAATCTTTTAGAAGTGCTCAGTTAGCATTACAACAAATCTAAACTTCCTGGCGATTACTTTAAGTAAAGTAGATGTTGCTCCTCCGTTGTCACCAGAAATAAGTCCATTCCATACAACACACGTGCTTGCGCCGAATTTACGCAGCTCCGGACTGCAACGCTAACAAACAACAAGTACTTGCGCGTTTATTTTTTTGTCATTGTGCTACTCATACTCCTCTGCAACGAAAGCTGTGTGAGTAAAAGAAAGCTCGTCTCAAAAATGACTTACGTATCGATGGTTGGTCTGGGTGGTCATTCGAAGCTTTCGCTTTGCAACCACAGCTATCGGGCGGTCTTCCCGTTCCCTAGGCTTTGATAGCTGCTCTTCAGATTGGAATACTTAATTAACTGTTCCACCCCCCCTACCCCTTTACAAATCCTCCAGCACCTGATACCACTGATTCTTTTTCCTACCTTCTCCCTGCAACAAAGACCCCTCTTCTTCTACCAACCTAGTTGAGCACCGACGACTTGTCTCCGTACTCGTCGAAGAAGTTTTCGAACAGCTGCCACACGCGCACGCCGTACAGGATTGGCGTGACCACGAGGCAGAAGTTGTCGATCCGCTTCGCCATGTTTCGCAGGGTCTTGTGCTTGTACTGTAGCTCCTTCTGGATTTGCGGCACCATATCGTCCACGTATCCCTGGACTGCCTCTTGGGACAGGTTGTACATCCCCATGTGCTTGTCGCAAAACACGCAGAATACGTGAAAACTCACTTCCCGAACACTCGAGTTCGGAAAGAAGTGCTCGAAAACCGACGCGCTCGTCCACAGCGGGAAGTGGGCCTCGACCACGTGCGCGAAAATGGTCACCTCGAACCGGCCGAGACTCGCGGTGAGGTCGTGGTCGAGCTCGTCGAACATCGGTCGGTACCGCGCGCAGCGGCGGTAATACTGCCCGATGTCCTCGTTCTGGTCCAGGTCCGAGGACATCAGATCTGGCGTGGTCAGATCCGGCCCGGTCTGCGTGGCAAAAAGCGTGAAGGTCCGGCGCAGGCGCTGCGTCATTTTGGCGGCGTCCGCGGCGCGGCGGATGGCGCCACCAGCGTCGGTCTTTCTCGCCGCAGAGCCACTGCTCCCAGTGGGCGAACCACTCCCGCTGCCGACCTTCGCAGCCACGTTGCTCCAGGCCGACGTCGCCGGGGACTTCATCGCGTGCGACCCCATTGGCATCGCGTGCGCCCCTTCTGCAATTCCGCCGAGGCCGCCTTCCCGCTCCGCTTCCGCTTCCGGTAATTCGAGTGGTCTAGTACTCCCCCTCGTCCGCCCGGAATCGGACATATTAAACTCTTCCAAATCATACCTTTCTTCATGATCGCGCAGGGGCCTTCTTTCCCGTCTGGACGCAGCCAGTAACTGGTACAAACGCTCCTGCTCGTCTTCGTCGGCACAGATCACGGATAGAATTTCCTCCAGCGACGGCTCGCTCGATAGATCGGTGGTCGCACTGCCGCATTCGCTCACGAGATCGTCTGCCTTATGGTTTCCCTCCCGGCTCGCGCGCAACTGGCGCAATTTCTCTGCCGGGCTCTGCGCGGTGGGGCTGCCTTCCTGCTCGCTGGCTCGCATCATGTTTGGCCTGGCTCCTGCCGTGGGCGAAGCCCGTGCGAGCGCTTTCGCTTCTTCGTACGCCTTCATGGCGCTGTCCGTTGCCTTGTTCGCGGAAGGTCGCGAAGGCGAACTCGGGACGGCTGGCACGGCGTCTGCTACTTGTTCCCCGGTCGCGGCCGCTCCCGCTCCTGAGGGCGCGGTCAGAGCCACGTCCGCGTCCGCTGCCGGCGGCGCTATTTCCAGCCCTGCCGTCTGGGGCTGTGCTGCTGTCTGGGCCCCCTCTTGGGAGCCGGCCGCCGCGGAATTCGCCAAAGTGTTCTGCCGCAGTAGCTCTGCGGCCGCCGCGTCCTCTGCCACTGTTCCTCCCTCTTCGACCTTCACCCGGTCTAATTCCGCTACTGCTATTTCAGTTTCTCGCGATTTCGCAGCCTTTTTGGCCGCTTCTTCCTCCTGTTGTTTTCTCTCCTGCTCTGCCAGTGCGTCGAGCTTCGTGGTCACCACCGCTTGCGCCGCCTTCGGGTTTCGCCCCGCTATGGAGCTCGCGTACGACGCCAGGGCGCTCGCTTTTCGCGACAGTAACGCCTCTGGCGTCAAGCTCCCCGTGCTTTCGAGCCCCCGCGTGTGCACCTCGTTTCGCAATGCGTTGTAACTGCGCGCGTGCTTCACCTTTCCCTGCATCAAATCCCGCACCTCCTCCAACGGCGATTTCAGCAGGTCCACAATGCCCCGAAAGGAAAACATGTCCTCGAAACTGTCGCGCGTCCAGAGCCACTGCACGACCGCGGACTCGACGAAAGCGAAAACCGTGAACATGACCGTGTACATAGTGAGGTAGGAGAGCAATATTGGGGCTTCGGACTTGGGCACAAACTCCGACGTGATCTGGTCGAAGGACATCAGAACGAGGAGGAACAGGATGCAAATGTTCAACCGGTTGTAGTCGGGCTCGAACAGAAACACCAGAAACACCGCGAACGCAAAAAACAGCTGGGGCATGATGTACCTGTGGAAATTCAAAATTCATACATGATTTTTTATATTTTTATCATCTGTTGCGTGGAAGCGGAAGAGGAAGTGCAGTGCCGTATGTTCCTCGTCGCTGCGTCGCTGCTGTGCGGGATGGGGCTTAAAAGCAGACTCACTCTAAGAACAAAGCGAAGAAGGATAAAGGAAAATAAAAGCAAAGCATCAATCCAACTGCTAAGGCACCAATCCAACAGCTCATCCAAGGTGCTTGTTGCGTTCGTATCAATCTATCTCCAGCAGCGTGCTGTCAACAAGAAAAATATAGGTAAGGTCCAGAGTAGAGAGGAAAGTATAGGTAACGCCCATCGACATAGACACATGTCTAAATACCGCAGCACGTAGAACTGGCTTGCTCGTTTCAGCGTGAGCGAGTAGTGCAGCTCGGGATAGGTCTTACCGTTCACGGTCACCTCGATGCGCTTCAGCTCCACCTTCTCGATGGCCAAATCCTGGTAGCCTTGGTAGTGGATGCTGCTCCGTTCTTCCGTCTGCTCCCACTCCAGTCCGCCGGCATCGGCGAAATCCAGACCCATCTTGCTCGAGTCCATCGACCACGCGGAGAAAATCAAGTGACACTTCGGCTGGTCGAACGGAAAGAGCTCCATTCCCTCGAAAGTACCTGTCGAGTCATCGAAACAACGAGATCGATGTATGTAGTTGGGGTAAGCTATGGACTCGAGACTATCACAACGAACCCGTCGACCAACGCCGAGAAACATGATCAGGTTCAAAGAAAAGACTGCGAGTAGCCCCAGAAGTTTAAGATGAAACATGATCAAGTTCAAAGAAGTAGGCGTAGTAACAGCAAGCGTAGGTCGTCAATTTTCATTTTATCAAGCCGGTAGCTAGTACGACGGACGACCTCCCTGCTGTGGCTAACATTGCCACACAGTTGATTTCGCGACCAAACTCAAACATAGGCAAACCATGATCGGTCGTCGATTTTAATTTAGTACAGAGTGCTCGTATGTTTCCTGAGCGGCTCCACTGCACGTCTCCGTTCGATTCTACGTTTGCTCCCTTGTTCGCGGGGAAGCTTTGCCCGATGGATTCCAGGTTGTTTTGGAGCTCGATTTCTGGCGTCCATATCAAACCGTAGTCGCGCGGCAGCTCCGTCGCCGGCACGTTCATGTAATTGGTGCCGTCGTAGTTGGACGGCGTCCACGTGATCCTCGGATCGTTCCAGCTGAGCCGGAGCCACGCGGCGATGTCGATCTGGGCGTTGCCCGTGTCCACGTTGGACACTTTGTACAGCTTCAGCTGGAACTTGACCACGCAGCCCGGGGGGGCCACGTTCCTCATCGAGTAGTACAGGTCCTTTTCCCTGCCCGCCAGTCCAGGGATGAAGTGCGGCTCCAGCCGCGCCATCAGGTCCACCGAGGTCGCGTTCGTAGTCGGCGCGGACACCGACGGGTACGTCGACACGGAGTGCTGGTCGCCGTGTACAACAACGCCCAGGAAGAGAAGTTGTGGCAGCATCAAGAAGAACAAGAAGTGAGGAAAGAGGCTCCGCGTCATGAAGTAGAGCGCAGAGGACACCATCGAGCGCACGACGAGTGGCCGTTCGAGTGGCCGCTTGCCGTGGCGCGAACTCCTTTTCGTCTCGTCGTGAGCATCAAGCTCCTCAGGCCTTGTTCTAGTTTCTCTTTTTGCTTCTTGTCTGCGGGCACCAGCACCACCGCCTCTGGTTCGGGTTCGTATCCTCGTCCGCCCATGGTGCTGTTCCGATTCTCGTTCCGCTTCCCAGCCCTCCCAACTATTTTCCCCCCTCCACATCATCACCTTTTTTTCGCCGGCCAACGCACTGACTACGCAGGCGGCACGTTATCACGTGCAGTAACATGCATGACGACCGCTCGTCGTCAGTCTCTCTCGCTCCTTCATTTTTCTTCGTATGTTTGATGAATAATGTACTTTTACCAACTTACTATAAAAATTTCGCTGTGTTATATATTGGGGTGCCGTGCGGCGCAAGTACTAACCTGCGCCCTGGACTTGCAGAGATGTACAGTTAAGGTGCTCACTGATGGCGTAGATTTTAGAACGAAAAACTAAGACGCACGTTCGCTGTGTTATTTCTAGTTCTACTCCGACAAAATATGTCTGCCGGCTCACGATCATGGGGGTCGTATGCACAAGATACAACAACGAATTAGAGGGAGGAGCGGGGGGCACCGCGAACCCAAAACTCCAAAAGGCCACTGCAGATGGTAGCTCAGGGACGAGTAGCGCGTTTCAGACGACGTGGCAAAACGATTTAAACGCAGGACGACGGACCGAGCTTCCGCAGTGCTCTTGCGTTTGATATTCCACGACGCACCGATGGTAGTGTTATGCACGAAAGGCTGACGTCTGTTTTTTTTCTTCACGAACATCGAGGTAGCTTCACATCAACGGAGCATGACTACTTTGCACGAAAACCACTTGACCGATTTTGCGACGTCTGCGGAAGGTTCTATGCTAGCATGACAGTGAGGACCGAGGCCGAGCTCAATCAACAATCTAATTTTTTCTTAAGCATTGGGTGATCTGTATCGGGTACTGCTTCGTTCCTTGTTGAGCCATTCTATGTATTGTTCTAAGTAAGTACCACCTGCGCCATGAACAGCACCAGAATAACTCGGTGCTGCAACGCAACTGCAAGCTCGCGACAAGGTTTCGTTAACGTCACCGTTTGTAGTTCCGATCTTCTCAACGAGGAAATTCGTTGAAAGTAGCACCAGTACATTTTCGGCAGCGTCATTTGTTCTCGTGGCATTATACATCCAGGTTGAAACAAATCCGTCTCGTTTCGAGCTGTACGGGCAGCTTCAAGAAATCAGACGCATCTCTCCTGCGTAAGTAGGCAGAACAAAATCCCGTACGATTGCGACGCGGACGTTGATGAGGCGAAATGGAGATACTTACTTCTTTGGCAAAGTGTGTTGCGCAAATCTAAACAGCAAAAGGATTGAATCGATGCAGCCAGAAGTAGATTGATAGCAATCAAGCTCAAAATGTGTGGTAGTTGTGGTAAACATGAATGTACGTGGACCAAAATTGATCTTCACCCAATCCTGAAGTAGCTCTTCCCTGCCGGCCGCGCGATGTTAGACCCAGGGTCGAGATAGTCGCGCTTGTAGCTTGTCTTATACATGCCCGGCGTGGAAAACCGCGGATCGTTCAGGTCCGGCTGCGTGAAGGGATGCAGAGAGCAGTCCGGCTGTGGCGTCCCGGCCTGTTTATGATTTATGATTCTGCACGAAACTTCTAAAGGACACGAAACTATCTCTATCGATAGCTTTGATGAATCAGTTGCAATTACCGGCGAGAAGAGCTTCGGCGTTCTGGCCGACGGCGCCACCAAACGGTCGATTCGCGGGTGCTTCTCCGTGTATGTGGGCACGCCCATGATGTCCTTGAAGCCCTGTTCCGTTCGGTACGACCGCGTTCCGTTCTTCTCATAAAACTGGGTGTTGCGGACCTGTAGCACATTGGCGCGGAGTAAATTTTCGTTCCTCTTCATCGTCTTCACGAAATGCAAATCCAAATGGCACCCTGTGCTATTGACAACGAGCAAAGAACTGTCTCATGATCATGATCATGGAGTTGTAGATGTATTAGAGGTGGAGCTACTCCACACTAACAATCGCACCCAGCAATCGATACCTAGACTCGCACCCGGTCTAAAAGAAGTGCTTCAGTACACTCGTTCCCGCTGGTGGTGGCCTCCTGTAGCCGAGCTGCCCCGCACGCAGCGTCTGCCCGCTGTGCATCGCAGTTGCATCCTACCGCGGCCCCGATGTATTGAAAGTGGGAAAAATCAGCCTCCCCCAGGGTCCGGAATCCTCCTACGGCATGCCGTAAGAGGATGAGGCGCCCTCTTTTTCGATGGGTCTCCCATCCTCCTACGGCATGCCGGAGGAGGATTCCGCGCCTCGCGGTCAGTCGTGGACAGCCTGTCCCCGCAGGGGCGGGGGGCGCATCTCCTAGAAGGGGGTCAGAATCTGAATCCTCCTACGGCATGCCGTAGGGGGATTCCAGAATCATGGAGCGCATCTCTAAGGGGTTCGCCATCCTCTCGCGGCCAGGAAGGGACTCCGGACCGTGAGTAGGAGCGTGGCTCTTCCAGAGGGTCTGTCGGAATCCCCCTGCGGCATGCCGCCAGGGGAGGCTTCCCTTCGCACCTCGGGGCGAGCAGCCGGATTTTTGCTTTTAGCCATCTGGAATGCGAACACAAGGAAGCGGCAAACAGTGCTCAGCACTATTTCACTTTTCTAAGCAACAGCCAGTTAAATACACTCGTTCCCGCTGGTGGTGGCCTCCTGTAGCCGACCTGCCCGGTGTAGGTCTGCACGCAGTTGCATCCTACGGACGCCCCGATGTATTGATTTGCGGAAGCGTAGTCAGTTTTGAAGACCTTCGGCTCGTTCTGGGTCACGAAGTGCGTGTAGGGCCGATAAGAGGGGTTCGGCAGGTTGTCCATCGTTGCGAAGGACGCACTGAACGCAGAACCAAACGAAAACGAATCAATTTAAGTACTATTACCGCCCCCGCGGCAAGCACTGAGGAGCGACTAAAGTTTTACAACCCGTTCGTCGCTTTATTTCTGATCTTCGGGAGCAGTGATCGATTTTTAACGAGGTGTGTCCGAAGCCGAAAGTACTAAGTACTTATCCCCCTTCCATAAGAAGCCCCGCCCATCGAAGAGAATCGCCCAACAAGAGATCACGGATCCACAAGCACGCACAAAAGCCGTTCACCAAAACGCCCGACGTACCTATTAGCACGTGAAAAGCACCACGCTGGACCCAACAAGCCGAGAATGGCACACTTCGAAGCACAACGTCCCATCCCAACGATTTGAGAACCCATTCTGCGCGCTGCATCTTCAACAAAAAGTATTTACAGATCGGCGCGATCGGCTGTTGTACTTGATCCGGTCACGGTGTTCTCACCATTTTCTACTGTGCTATCTTTTTCTTTATCTGCAGCTACGACTTCGTCTTCTTTTAAGCGTTTCAAGAAGCCGCTCTTGTGTTGCGTGAAGATGAAGTATTCCCGGCTCTGGTCGATTTTGAAGTTGCGTCTCGCAAAATCCGAGTACCAGAAAAACTCCCTTATCGCCGCGAACGCGCCTTCCCAGTTCTTTCCCGGTTCTTTCAGGTTGCGCAGCTTGTCCAGATGCGTGTCCTGCACGAGCAAATACTGCCCCGCCGTTACCAGCGGAGCATACAGCGCGAGCTCCTTCCGCACGTGCACGTGGTGGTGCGCGGAGTCCAAAACCACCATCACCTTCAACCGAGATGATCTTCGGTGATCTTCATCTTCTTCATCTTCTGCCCCGCTACTTCTTGAGGATGTGGAGTCTGACCCCAACACGAGCTCTTCCTCGATCTCCTTCAGCTTCCCCACCACCCGCCCGTACACTTCCTCACTGAGCGCGTCGCCTTGGAAAAACGTCACCGCGGAGTCCCATAGCGGGTTCGTAGTCGCGTTGCGGCAATTGTCCGGGCACTTCCAGCTCCAGTGCCAGCCATAGCTCATGTTATCGAGCGCCACATCGCCGACAGTGATCACGCGTGGCTTCCGCTTAATGACCTTCGTTCCGCCCCCAGCACCTCCACCAGCAGGAACACCTCCGTCGACATCCATGTACATCTTCATCAGACTGGCGTAGAAAAGCGCCCCACCGCCGTTCATCGTTCCGGTTTCCACGATCACGTCCGGCTGCGTGTCGAAGAGAATTTCCTGGATCACCCAGGCGTCGATCGGGTTCTGCATAGTGATGGTGTTCATCCAGCGTTGCTTGGTCCACAACCGATTGTACTCAAACAGAATGTCGTACAGGTCAGTGATTTCGTTTACGTGGATGCTGTCGCCATCTCCCACCGGCACACGATCGACGTACAGGTGGTGTGGCGCGATGATATTCGCTGCGGGGACGTCCGGGGGCGACGGCGTCCACGTGGGGGGGAGGGCCGCGAGAAGCTGGGCGTGCCGGTTCGGGGGCGGCCCGAACGGCGCCGCGGCAGGCTGTTTCGAAGCTGCTGCGAAGGACAGGGTGGGTTCTTGGAGATGAAGAACGAGGAACGAGGAGAGAAAATGTCGCACGACAAGCAAAAACAAAGAACGAACGTGGTCGTGAGCACACGATGGCGAAGGCCGCAACATTCTGTCGCTGGTGCCCGATCGATCAACACTAGCGGGACTTTGCGTTTTGCTCACGAGAAAGATGGATCTCTGTGCTGCTGCTTCGAGTGGTAGTCGCACAAAAGAGAACCCAACACGACAAAGAACCGTCGCACGAAAAGGTGGAACTCGTTGTCACGGGCTCTTAGTGCCTGACTCTTTTTGAGATTCAAACCAAATGAGTCTGTCGCTGGTCCGATGAAATATTCGACGTCCTGCAGCGGCAAAATTTTCTGCTGTGGGCTGTATTCTCGCGAAAAGGAGCTGAGTAAAATCAGTATCTGTATTCTCGGATGAAGCATTCTCGGGTGAAGTCTCGAATTCCAAGCAGGTGCTACGGTCTCGTCAAACGACGACACGAGTTTGAATTCCGGTTTCGACACATCAAGCGCGCCCAGAAATATTTTTTAGCCGGCCGCCGCGCCGGTCCCGAGCGCTTTACTGATGCGACGTACGGCGGACACCCGGCGGACGGTCGATTTCAGCTTATCGCTTGGCTTCGAAGCATCCTCGATCTTCTCGATATCCTGCAGCTTGCGCTGCAGTTCCTTGATACCTGCACGAGGAGGAGATGAAGATGGAAATGCAACACGGGATCGAGCCTTAGCAGGGCAACAAACATGTTCATACACATACGTCGAAGTTTTTGTACGCTGTAACTTGCTTCTCGTCCTTGGTTTTCCTCCTCTTCCGGTCTGGAACCAACGAACAAGTTGAAATTCGAATACCGTCGCGAAGGCGCTGCAGCTCCTCCTTCGATGGCTCCTCGCTGTCGTACTCCGGTGGTGGTGGCAGGTTTTCTGTGCAGCACATTAATTTATGATCCTCATCTTGACATGATGGAAAAGAGTCCAAGTAAGTTTTTCTTCAGAATCTTTTCCAAGTACGGTAAAAAAAAAGGTGTGTGGTACGTGATTCCTGTATCCACTTGATGTACTGCTTCACCGTTTCCTCGTAGCTCGTTTGCAGCTGCTCCATTTCGTCCTTGTCAAAGTAGCGCAACGCCATTGCTTCCAGCACAGGGTTCAGTACCTGGTGATTGCAGTGGGCCATCGCCATTTGGTTCCTTTACAACTACCGCAAATGTCATTGAACAAGAAGAAGCAATCCCGAAGTGCCTCCTGTGACCTATCAACATCCGAAGAGCAAATGTTGTTGACGATTTATTATGTGGCTCGGTGCTAACCTCGCCCTGGCTTACAGTTATGGTGCGCACTTGAATCTACTGTAGACCGACGAACTAAGACGCATCCGACGATCCTGGACGAGTGTCATGAACCAGATGTTGTAGGGGAAGCTTAAATGATCTAGTAGTCCTGTTTACGGGTGGCAAATGTTAATGTGATTGTCCGAAGAGCAAATGTGATTGTGTTTGTGAAAGTAGACGAGTGCGAGTCTAATAAAGGCATAGGCGGAGTGGGAGTCCTGAATCCGGCGATTCACAAAGCCAGCGATCCTGAAAAATAGTACGTCGTGCAGGAACGCTGGCTTTGTGAATTCCCGCTGCTGGTGCAGATCCGCTAAGCTCTGCCCGAGGTCCTTGGCGAGCGACGACCTCCGCTGCTTGCTGTCCACCCGAGACACGTCCTTGGAAACCTCCCGCGAACCCGAAGCCTGCGAGCCGTGTTCCGCCATCTTTGTCTTCCGCGCTGGCCCTAAAAGTCTTTCTCTTTCTGCAGGTGGGCTAGAGCGACTCTATCTAATTCCGTCACTCGGGGGCCATACTACGGTGAACATGAAAGAAAAAGAATGCCAGAAGGTGGAGATTTGTCTCAGCCTTAGCATCAATGGGAGAGCTACTCAATCAGTCAGGAGCCACTCCTTCTTCACTCAAGGTGGTAGGCGTGGTGGTGCCCTAAAGTATTCATCGAGGAAGCTGAATACGAGTCTCTATGAGTAAAATTCACGAGGCCGAAGACGAAAGAGTGTGTGCTAGTACAAGTTGAATAGTTCGATTCGATATGCCATTTCTACCCACCTCTCACCAACTCCACGCCACATCTCTCTTTCCCTCAGTCAGCAAATAACGACAATGAAAATCGATAAACAATAAAGCACCTAAGCCACAATACCGAGGCAAACATCTTCCAAATCGGACGATAGTTGGGTGGACAAAGTAGCGTCGTTGCCGCTGCCCGGAATCACTTTATTGTGAAGCGCTTCACGCGTTTTTTAATTTTGTCGCAGGAAGGAGATGATGAAAAGTAAAAACTTGCATTTACTCGGGCAAGAAGATCGGACCAAATTCTGTTTGTGCGTGCCGATATAGCATTCGCATCCGCTTCCACCTAGCTTACGACTTCTGGCGCTTCGTACTGGGTTCCCCGTCCCCGCCCGCACGCTCCGCTCTCTCGTCGCTGTAGTGCGACTTGGCCGGCGCGACCCAGGGTTCGAAAGCCTTCTGCATGAAATCGGCTTTGAGAAAAGTGCTCGTGAATCGGTCTGCAATATCGTAAACCTGTCCGAGAAACTCAGCAAGCTCGCGAGGCATACCAGCGTGATCATCTATCGCCACATAGTTTTCGCCGTACTTCAAAGCCAGCGCCGCCCGCGCGTCTTGCACGATCTGGGACGCAAAGAGTCCGCGGAGCCGATTGGTAGCATAGTCGATCGCGTCCGCATCCAGAATCTTGTTGTACAAATTGGGTAGGAGCTTCTGGTCCGCTTCACTCAATAGACACAGCCGCCGCTGGCCATCCTCCACGATATTCCACGACCGGGCCCCCCGCAACGCTTCTAGCTCGGCTAAGAAGTTCCCAGGAAGGGTCAGGCCGCTCGTGTCTTTCGTGCCTCTCTGTTCTTCTACTGCTTTCAAATCGCCAGGAGTCACGCGGCCGCCGTCCAAGAGGCCGACTATGAGCCAAACCGGGTCGCAGGTTTGCTTGTTTGCCCCGTACTGATGCGCAGCCTGGCAGAGGGCCTCCAAAATGCGCAGCGCGACATCTTCACTCGGGTACCTCAGCGCGATGAAATTCCGGACCAAACATAACGCTGCTTTTCCGTTGCGGCACGGTTGCGGGTGGGTATTGTAGCGATGGGCCACGCGATCCAGTTGTGTAGAAAGCGAGTCTGCGACATCGTGGGGCGAAAGCTCGGCGATGTGTTTTTCGGCAGTGCGCAGACTCGCAAAGTCCTCCTCTGAGAGGTTGCGGATGCGATTACGGAGGCACTCAACAATTCGATCCAAGCTTTCCTCAATTCTTTCCGTAGGTTGCGGCTGTGCTTCGTTCGCTGAACTTGAAGACGAAGCAGAAGAGGTCGATGAAGATGAAGACGCAGCGTTGTCCCTCGCAAGCAGCGTGGTACTACTCGATGCGCTGTCGGAAAAACTCGGAACTTCTCTTCCGCTCCTTTGCAAGAAGTAGGCCGCTGCTCGACTTAACGCGACCAGCGCGAGCTTGTTCTCTGATGCGTGGATGCTTTGTCCGTCCTCGTTCAGCTCCGCGAGGGTGCGCTCCCGTGCTTCACCTTGAGCTGCATTTTGCACCGGCGGCGGCTTCGCGCCGTGTGTAAGTAAAGAGACGACAACTGCAGGCTCGTCGCCTACATCATCCATAATCGTGTGCACCCCACCCCACCAGCTTTGCAGCCGAAAGTTTACGTCGATCTCGAATAGATCAATGTACTGGAGTACTCCCGTCGCCCGAGTTCCAAAGAGATTGTAATCGTACCACGCACGCAATATCTTGCGGAGCGCCCCAACGTGCCCGCCCTCGTGAATAATTGTGGTGTTGTTCTTGCGTGCTTTGGGCTCTATCCGCGCTGCCAGATCTGCAAGCGACCGCTTGACCGCTTCCGACTTGTTGCTGGGGAAAAGTACCAGCTGGCCAACGAGCGTCCAGTACACGGCACTTGCATTTTCCTGATGCGGCCGCGGAGGTTGTGGAAAGAAGTGCAAGTGGTGGCCATCAAGATACGCACGGGTTGGAACGGCGCCGGGGATGTCATCTAGTGCGGACCGAACAGTTTCATTTGGCTCTGAGTTCGAGCTCTGGTGTCCTCTCTCGTCGAAATCCTGATGCTCGTCCAGGTTAGCCGCGGCACCATGCGCCCCCGCCGCTGGGGCAGATGAGGCTCCCCGAGCTGTTTTTGGCAGACGAAGCCGGATTCCGATGCGTGTTAAACGGTCCCTCACCACTGCATCTCCGCGCAGGTACGACAGCGTCAGGGCCGATGCCGTTTGGTTATCCTCCCCAGGCCAACGGAAGTAGTCTCGGATGTCGCCGCCTTCTAGAAAAACTCTACTGAAATCCGGATGGCAATGAGCTGGGATGAAGTCACCGAGGATGCGATAATACGACGCGCTCTTCAGTGTCTCACTGTTCGGCCGCCGGTACTCACTGAAAAGCGTCGCGCGCCAATACTCCGACCAGTCCTCGAATTTCCTGCCTGTTGCGTCTGGCCAGGGTTCCAATCGTAGTGCAAGTGCAAACCAAAGGCTAGTGTCGCAGTAGAGATCCTTAGCCTCCATGGAGAGTCTCCACTCGAGAGCGCACTTGTTGTCCAGATCGATAATGACGTTTTCGACGGGCATGCATCGGCGCACTTGACTCAGCCAGTCCCGCCAGTCGCGAGGTGAGAAGTCGGCGGGTGCTGCAGAGGTACTTTTGTCAAACAAAAACTGTGGGACGGCATCGAGAACTGCCTTACGCAGCTCTGCCTGCACATGATCGGCAAACGCGCACTTCTCCTGCAGAAGCGAAAGACTCGACATTTGTTGCGTCGTTTCGATCTGGCGTAGCATCAACGGGTCTAGCGGTACTTGTTGCATTCCTGCTCCTGCTGCAGCCGGAGGGGCTACCTGCGGTTCTCTGCCATTTTGCTGCTCTTGTTGTGCTCGTGCCTGCTCTTGTTCCAGCTCTAGTTGCGGCTGGCGAAGATGCTGGTTTTCTTCGACAAGAACGGCGTTCTCAGCTTGCACCGCACCGACAACGACGTTTTCCTGGTGGCCAAGACCGGCAGCGCCGTCTTCGCGTCCAGACATTTTTCGTGTCGACGGGAACCGATCGTTTAAGCGATGAAGTGAAGAAACTAAAGGCTGATGACTTCGATGAGATCAAGCAGGAGCAAATCGAATATCACAGAATCCGCGAGATCAGAGAGTGTGGGTACTAGTTGTAGTCGTGTCTTGAGTCTTGGACTCACTCAAGTACATGACGACGTAGCTTATCGACGCTGAACAAACTGCGGTGCGCGCAAGAAACAAGTACCACAGAAAAATAAAGTCACGTGTTTGATGATCTTTCGTCGTCCAACCAAGGCCGGCGAGGCGCGGTAGCGGTGGCACAATATCAATGCCAATACGACAACAGGCATAGTATGACGCTAATGATTTACCCTGCTCGGGGTGAAAAAATGTCTCCTCTTCTAATGGCTAGTAGCAAACCCTACGACGAGCTACGTACAGAATAGAGTTGAGTTGACATGTGTTGAGAAAGGCAAAGGGGCGGAAAGCACCTAAAACCAGGTAAACTCTCATGGATCTGATCCTTGTCCTGAGATTCTTGGCGCCTGAAGCTGAGCCTGAACGACCACATGAACGTGGATTAGACCCGATTCGGACGCAACAGTCACGAAGACGATCCTTACGCTGGACCTGAACACGACGATAGGCAGTAGCTCCGGCTGCCCCAACTCCACGCAAGACACCTCTGCAAGCAGCTGCTTCGTTTCTCCGTTTCCTTCTTCTCTGGAACCGCAGGAGTGATTCTCAAAGGGAAGCTCATACAGCGTTCAAATACCACGCTTTACGTATTGATACACGAATCGAGGGATTCCACATTTGCATTCGTTCTTTCAGGAAAACAGTGACCGTAGACTTAAACTTTTGTCGTCGTCGTAGAAGCCGTAGCTTCATTGATAGTAGTTGATGACTAGGATGGGGATGCGTCAAAACATAGAAAGCTCTCTTCTGGGAGAAGTTCCGCAACGCGGGGACGGAATTTAAGTACATGTACATCGGGTCTCAGACGCACAGAAGAGTTGCTGCAGCGTGGGTCCCGCGGTCAACGCCACAGGCATGATAGACGTCGCCTGTCTAGATGAATGGATTTCCGCCATCGCCAAGTAGTGGTGATCTCGATAAAGGACATCGGGATCGACTTCGAGTTCGACAACTCAGTGTGGAATTATAAATCGAATTCTGTGGTAAATCACTGCGATGGATGGGGCTTGAGTAGTGCAGTCTTGCTGCCGATTTCATTTTCTGAGTTTGATGACAAATGGAAGCTGCTTGACACACTTTAGTCTAGTGTAATTTGTTCATTCAATGGTCTGTTGAATCTGCATTGAATCGCATGCCTGTGAGCACTTCCCCTTCCCTTTCTCCGACCCTCAGTGGTGGTGTCCGTGGTGGTGCCCGTAATGGTCATCTGGCAGCCCTTTCTTCATGTTTCGCAGCGCCTTAATTTGCGTCGAGTGCGGGTTCTCAATTTGCACCCAGCGACGTCGCGTATTCAGCACGTCTGCGTCGTCGTTCCGCGCATACCGGCCTGTTCCGTACACCGCGCCGAACGAGGGGAAGATGTTTTCTTCTTCGACCACCTTTGCGATCTTTTTGTCCACCCACGGCAGTTTCGCCTTTCCCAGCACCCGTTGCCGGTCGGTGAGCGCCCTTCCGTCCGGTCCTAGCTGCAGCGTCTGGTTCGTTCCCGGCGCACCTTGCATCAGCTGGCCCGAGACCACTTGGCTCTCTTCCGTCGCCTGGTATATGTGCGAGCTTCCTTCCTTGCTGTCCACCAGCGTGGACGATTTTTCCTGCGTCGACGTGGAGCGCTCTTTCGACTGCGTGGAGGGCTCCGTCCCGGGCAGTGCTGTCGGTGCGTCCTTCTTTTTTCCGCCCTTTTTCGCCCCGAACCCACTGGCTGCCGACGCTCCGAGCACTCCCATCTGCGCCGCGAGGCGCTTCCGTTCCTCCTCCGCCGCGCGCTCGCGCTGCTCACGGTCTTTCTCCATAAGGCCCACAACGAACTCCTCGCGCGCCGCGTGCAGCCTCGCCAGGTAGTCCTGGTCCCGGATTTCGTGCAGCGTGTCCGCCAGCTGCAGCTCGCCCGTCTGCGCGAGGTTCTTCAGGCACTGCTTCGAGTTGCGCTTGTAGTCAGCCTCGAACTCACACAGCCCGACAAACTCCTGCAGCTGGGTCGGCGCATTCAGCGGGTCCGCGTAGGACATCGAGCTCGGTTCGTGGACCACGCTGCGCCAGTTCGGCGTGCGCTCGATGAAGCCTTGCCGCACCCACCCGATGCGCTCGTTGTCGGGCATTTGCCGCCACTCGTCGTTGTGCGCGCTAAAGCGATGCTGCGGCTCCGTGTCGCGCAGCGATCGGTTCTTGATCATGCTCACGGTCTTGTCCACCGACTCCGGGTGCGGGTGGATCGGAACCGCCACCTGCCCGGGGTCCGGCAAGGAGATGATCTTAGGGATCGTCTCGTCGTCGGAGTCCATGTCGATGGGGCGGTCCGGGTTCTCGATTTGGTACAAATCGGGGCGCGAGATGGTGTTGCGCGGCGGCGCCTCCGTGAGCACCTTTTTGCCCGGGGAAGGCTCGTCCTCCAGCTGCCCGTCGCCGTCCTTCTTATTATTGTCCTCCGGGTCCTTCTTGTCGCCCGGGTCGCCGTCCTTCTTCGGCGCGGCGTTGTCCTGCCCGTCGTCCGACTCGGCGCCGGCGTTCAGCAGCTCGAAGTTTTCCATTTCCGCGAACCTTGGGAAGAACAACCCGGGCTGCACAAACACGATCACGGTGAGCGTCGGCACGATCGCCGGGTAGTAGTCCTGGTCCGCCTTGTCCGGGTTCCGCATCGACAGAAACTCCAGCAGCGCCTTCTTCCGCCGCTTGTCGATTTGCAGCATCACCTCGCAGTACGACCCGGGCGCGCGGACGGAGGAGAGCTGCAGCTGCCCCGTCGCGAGCAGCAGGTCTTCGGGCTCCATAATCACCGACCCATCTTCGTCGCTGTCCTCGTCCTGCTCAAACATCCTTTTCACTTTGCGCCCCTTCTCCTGTTTCTCCAGCTGCCGAATCAGCTTGCGACGCTCGCGCGCATCCATGCCCTCGTCGGAGTCTTCTTCTTCCTCCTCCTCGTCGCTCCCATCCTCCATCAGCTTCTTCAGGTCGTCACTCGGTCCCCCCCGCCCCTTTATCGCGGTCTCGTCCTTTCCCTTCTTCTTCTCCTTGCGCGCCTGCTGCTGGGCCTTCGCGTTCACAGGAGACGTCAGGTTCGCTTCCTTCATACCGCCACCAGAACGCGAATCTTGTTTGTTCCCCACGCTGCGGGAGCCACCACCACCCGCGCCCTTCGGGGCCTGGATCTTTTCCTCGTACTTCACAGGGGACTGGTGCTCGCCCTCAGACAGAATATCCACTGCTTTTCGACGCCGCTTCTCCGGCGACCAGTGCCTGCCCTCGGTGAGCATGCGCAGCTTTTTCGGACTCACCCGTTGCTGTGCCGCAAGCTCCTGCTCTGTATCGAAATTTCTCGCAGCTGCGTCCTCGTCGAAGTTCTTAGGGCCCACACCCGGCTTCCTACGTTTCAACGATGATTTTGTCGCTGCGGGCCCTTCGCCCTCCTCTGGCGTCACCACTCTGTTCTGCCGTCGCTTTCCCGGACGATCGTAGAATTGGTTCGGTCGGTGGAAGTAGGACACGGTGCGCTCCGCCGTCGTTCGCCGATTGTAGCTGTCCTTGCTCGAGACGGCGCTTGCTGACAAACGCCGCATAGGCGGCACGTCGAAATCTGTGGGGGAGACACTGTCAACTTGGTCTGCGAACCGGACTCTCCGCTCTGATTTTGAGAAATCTCCCTCCGACTCAACGGCTGACGACGACGCGGGGTCGGCCGCGAAGTGATTACCCTCGATTTGCAGTCCGACCCCGCCCGCCTGCCTTTTCTTGCGCAGGTGATTGCGCTTTTGGTTCCACGGATCCTTCAATTTCGGCGGTGAGTGGATGATGGCGGTGGCCGACGACGCTAGCGACGCCTTTCGCGACATCACCGGCGGAGGCATCGCGTAGTTTACGTTCCTGTCGACACCGACCGCCCGCGAGAGGTTGCCCGACGCTCGGTTTGACGCGGAAAAGCCTGCGCTAGATGAGGTTGCGCCGAAGCCTGCAGTGGAAGACGCGCCGAAGCCGCCGCTTGAACCCGTGTTTCTCATCATTTGGATCCCGGCCGGCGTCGACTGCCGGCTGGTCAGCCCAAGGTTCAAACTCGGGTCTGTCCGCAGCGTGCCTGCGACCAACGCATCCGCGACCTTCTCGTCGAAGCGCGCATTGTTCTCCCGCTGGTCCGCACGTACGTCTGCCCGCTTCTTGCTCGACATCGTGACTAACGGGTCTTTGGCCGATGCTTTCCTTCGGAAGTGCAGACCCCTGGTGAGGTCCCTGATAGCGCCCCACAGACCCCTGGTGGGAGCAGCAGCGGCAGCAGCTTCTGCACCACCATCAAGCGCCTTTTTCTCGCGCAGCTGTTCTCGTAACAACGAAACGCTATTCAGAGTGTCATTGTCATCGATGTAGGACTTGCTCGCCGGCTGCAACTCGTCTTCCTCGAAGGTGACAGCATCGCGACTCGTGGTGCCATGATCCGTCGCATGGTAGGTGGACGGCATGATCAGACTCGGGTCGTTGTTCGTGATTGTGTCGCCGCCGAACGTTCGTGTTAGCGAAGGCTCTGCAGGGCCATCCACGCCGCGGCGCGAACCCGCGCGCGATCCCCCGAACGCCGACGAGCCGTGATCCGTCTCGCCGATCGACGATCCCATCTCCGAATCGCCGCCCTCTGGCGGAAGCCCCGGAGGATCGTACACGCTGGACCGGGTCCGCTGCGATCCCGCCCGCCACGTGGAATTCGTGTCCCCGGGAACAAAACTGTTGCTGTTGGTCCTCTCGCCCGCGCCAAGCGTACCGCCGCCGTCGGTGAGGCTGCGCTCGTCGTTCGTCATCAAGGCTTCCAGCTGCCGCAGTTCGTCGTCCGCAAGTTCGTCCTCATCAACGATGTATTTCGCGTCCGCCTTCGTGCGTTCGACACGCCGCTGCCACGAGCGCCAAGTTTTTTCGGTCCTTTCGTCCAGCTCCTGCGACCGCTCGGCCACAACGCCCATCTCACGCGAGTGCTCGAGCGTCACCGGGTTCAGGCCCTCATCGAGCGAGTGAGACGCAACCAGCTTCGACCTTGGCGACAGTTCACCGGCTTTCGCAGGCGACTTCGTCTTTTTGCCCACCGGAGACGGTTTGATACCGGGTGGGGACACGTATTTGTCTTTACCGTTCTGGTGTGCGGCGCCGGCGTGCGGCTGTGGCGACGACGGGAAGTACCACGAGTTCCTCTTACCCGTTTTGTCCTCCCGTACCCTTCCGCCGGTCGAGCTGCTGCTCCCGCCAATCTGCTCTCGCGGGCGGCCGCCGAGCGCTTCTTGCTCGCGCGCGACCCATAATGGCACCGCCTCTTCCGACGCTGCCTGGCTTGGGCTTCCCCCGCCGCCGGCAGATGAGGAAAGTGTTCGGCTTGCCTCCTGCTCGATCACCCGGCTCAGGTCCTGCGAGTAGATGCTCGAGTCACCGCCGTGCAAGAAGCGGTCGCCCTGATGGTGGTCTCGCGACGCTTCAGTCGATGGCACGATGCCCATGCCGTAATTCACCGTCCTGCTCCGGGAGTACAGGCTGCCGCCCAACACGGTCGAGTGATCGTCGTTCTGCAGAAACTGCGGCACCCCCTCCTCCAGCGGTTCGCCCGCCCCGCCGAAATTCGCCATGGACTTGCTCAGAGAGCCCACTTTCGTGAGCAGCCGCGACCCGTACTTGCTGCCCCAGAACTTCTCGCTGTCCCGCGGCCGCGCCTTTCTCCGCCGCACCCCGAGGATCCGGTGCTCCTTCAGGTGCTTGTCGTTCTTCACGCGGTGGTTCGTTTGCCGCGGACCCAAGTCCAAGCTCCCGCCAGCCATCGCGGTCGCTTCGTCCCGCTGCTGCTGCTGAATCGACGCCGACAGTACCTTGCTCTTGTTGCCTGCTTGATGAAGGTCCGCGGAATTGCGGCTCCGCGTCTTCAACATCGAGCTGGCCACGGACTTCACGTGGGCTTGGATCGACTTATTCGGCGGCCCGGCTCGCGTGGCTGCAGCGGCCGAGGAGGCGCCGCTCCGCACGGACTTCACGTCCGACCCACTGTCCTGGCTCCCAGGTCGCAGCTTCGCGGCATTGCGCGGCGAGCTGTGTACACCCTCCGTCATCACTTCCACGCGCGACGTGCTGGACGGCAGCGCCTCCCCATCTTCGCCGGCGGCCAGAAGCTGGCTCCCCTCGCCGATTTCGGTCGAGTCGCCCGCGCCCTCGAGCAGAAAGTCCGATCGTTCGAACTCGCCCTCCTGCATTTTGCGCTGGTGCTCCGCCTCGAGCTCCTCCGGCGTCAGCCGCAAGTCCGCTCTTTGGTAGAGCGAAAATTCCAGCTTCTCCGGCAGCCCAAACTCCCCCCGGTCCTCCGTGCCGCCGAAGGAAAACAGAAAGTCGGAATTGAAGGTCGGCATTTGCCCCAGCCCATTCGCGGAGCACGAGGGGTTGATTCTCGTGATTACCGACTTCTTCCACGGGCGGTTCTGCTCGTCCAGGGCGGTAACCACCACGTACAGGTGCGCGGTCTGCAGCTTCCGCGTGATCGGGGGCGGCATGGGGTACTCGCGTACCTGCTCCACGCCCGTCACCGATATGGTGGTCGAGGTTCGCTTCCGCGCGAAGATCGAGCGGTTCTTTCGGAACAGCGAGTCCCCGACGCCCGTCCACAGCTTCCGCCGCTGCGCCATTTTTTGCGCGATCTCCAGGTCGATCTTCTTCCCGTCGTAGAACTTCCCCGGCTTCCGCTCCTTCGTCACAAGGTTCGCCTTCTGGCTGTTGTACCACTCCTCCACGTCGGCCGGATCCATCAGGCCCCGCGCGTCCGTCTGCACGTTGCCGCACTTCACGATCAGTCCGTAGATGTGCTTCACCTCCGTTGAGGGACGGTACTCCTCTTCCGGCTCCAGTTCCTCGCCGTCGGCGCCGCCCATCTGGCCCTCCGCTGCTTTTCGCGCCTCCTCCTCCTCCTCCGCCTCGCGCGCCTTCCGTGTTTCCTCGTCCTCGTTCTCATCTTTGGGCGCTTGCGGCCCGGACTCCTTCAGCTTCTTCATGCGCCGCAACCGGTTGGTTTGCTCCACCTTCTTCTTGAAGTCGCGCGACCGTACGTACCGCTCGATGTCGTCCCGCAGCAAGTAGCGCCTGCCCGTGACTTCGAGTTGGAAGTACAGCATCATGCGCGTGCCCTTCATGGAAGCCATCTGCCAGCGGACCGGGAAGAACTCCCTCTTCTTCTGATCGGTGCCGGAGCGGCCGTAAAAGGACTTTCTCTTCTTCGCCATTTTGTCCTTGAACGCGCGCAGTGCGCTTTCCCCGGGGAGACTGGCACCAAACACCTGCTCCACTTGCGCCATCTCCTTCCGCGTCCTCGCCTTCGCCAGGTTGGCGTCACGCTCCCGCCCCTCCCGCCCGTACTCGATCGGAAATTTGATCACGTTCTTGATCCGCTGCTTGAGTGTGATCTTCGAGACTGGTTTTTGTCCGCCGAACACGATCGACCGATTTCGCGCGAGCGCCACCCGCTTCTTCTTCGACAGCAACGAGTTTGGTGGCGGCCCTGAGGAATTCTTTTGCGCGTCGACGGTGATCCCCCCCAGCGCCGCGGTCGCGTCTTTGGCGAGCTTGTCTGCGACCGCGTGCGCCGGAAACAGGTCCACCTGGACCGTCTCCAGAGCATGCAGCGATGCGCAGTTCAAAAAATACACGCCTTCCGCGAGCAGTTGCCCCACGCTGCCAAACCGGAATTCGTCCATCACGTCCGCATCCTCGTCGGAGGTATCCGTCGGGTGGTACGCTTGCCACACAGAGTTCAGCTGCTTCGAGCGCTCCTCCTCGTCCTGCACAATCTGGTCCCGAAACCACTTGTCCCCGTCGCGGTCGTTGTCGCCCTCCGGCGGCCCATAAATCCGCAACGACTTGCGCTTCCAGTCCTCCGCCGCAAAACCCTCGGTCGAGAACTCTCGCGGGATCTGTAGATCTACGCGCGTGCCCGTCTTCGTCCGGTACGCGTATCGCTGGCGCTGCCACTCCAGCAGCTGCTGCCGCTCCTTTTCCGCGGTGTCCTCACTGATTTGCGGCATCAGCAGTTTTCGTTGCTTCAGCAGCGCATCCGGCAGATGGCGGTCCGGCTGAAACTGCGGGTCGTGCGGCACGCGCACCATGGACCCCGCGGGGAAGGGGTCGTGGAACACATCCTCGTCGCGCTCGTACTCGTCCAGGGCCAGGGACCGCCCCGCGTTGATCAAGCGCTTGTCTTCGCGACCCCCCATGATGAGGTCGGGGTCCTTCACTAGCGGTGGCGGGCCCGTGGGCGGAAGTGGGTACTTCTCGTCGATCTTGGACTTGGCCGTCGCGGCCGGGGCGTCGCCGTCGCCCTCGGCAGACGGCTCCTCCGTCTGGCCCGCGTCCATGGCGTGTCGGCCCTCGACGTGAATTTTACTTTTTGACCGACGTGAAGATGAAGGGAACGCAGCTCCCGTTGCGCTTCTCTGCAAGTTCGCGTGGAGTTGATCGACCGCCTCCTCCTCGTCGCTCGAGGCTTCTGACGGCACGAGAGTCGGTGTGACAGGCGCCGCATCCTCTTGAAAACGAATCTCGTGCTCCGGGATGCTCGGCAGCAGGTCGCGCGGGGACGGGCCTGGCGAAAACAGGGGAGGTTTCCGAGTTCTCGAAGATTTCTGTGGCGGGGGTGGTGTTCCATCCGCTGACCCAAAGATGAGGGACGAACGACTTGCGCTTCCTCCGCGGGGAGCTTCCTGCGGGTCGATTTTCAACGGCAGCGCGAAGTTGGCTTGCTCGTCGCCATATTCCATTTGCGAGCCGTCGCGCGGGTCCTCGATGATTTGTCGTGGACGGAATCCGTCCGCTTTCCGCGTCCAGATGGCCGGCCGCTTTTTCTCCGAGTGCAGAAGAATGATTTCCTCCTCCTCGTTGTCTTTCAGCGGGGACCGCGACGAGGCCTCGGACATAAGATCGCCGAGAACTTCGTTCAGAAAGTCGTTTGGCACAGCAGTCCCCACGCCGCTGCTCTCGATATCGCAACTCATGTCGGGCATCTGCTCGTCTTCCGCGGCTAAATCCTTATTCACCAGTGGCGCATCGTCACTGGGGCAGCTTCTCGCTGATTCTTGCTGATTGCAACTCTGCGGGGCGGCAGCAGGCATGGGCTCTTGTTCTACTTCAGCAGCTGTTCTACTCTTCGGTCGTATGTCAAGGCGTAGTCCAGGAAAGCGTCGGAGTGCTTCCTCGGAATATATCACTCGCAGGCCTGCCTCTGGGATTTCCTGAGCGACTTCGCCCGGTCGTAGGCTAGACGACGAAGAGGTTGTTTCTTTATTATCACCACCACTCGACGCGGCGCCGCTGAAAATCTTCATCTTCTTCGCCAACTTATTTGCCAGCCCGAACTTACCCTTCTTCAGGCCACCGAACATCGGTGCTTTCGACTTGGAAGCTTTGTCCGCTGCTGCCTTCGACGCGGATTTCGTCACACCAGCAGATGAAGCAAACGGCGCGCTGTGCTGTCCCTCCATGTTGTGGTCTGCCTCATTATTGTCACTCGCCGCAGAACTCGAAGAGAAATCCGCGACGTCCATCGCCATCTGTGCGTCCATACTCAGGATCGGCGATTCCATCTCGCGCTTCGGCGACGCCATCTGCAGTTGGCGCATGAGCTTCTGGTTGCGCAGTAGCTCTTCCGCCTCTTCGTCTTCTGTCGTCGCTCCCCTCGCCTCCTTCTTCTTGCGCTCCGGCGTGGACAGCTCTTTTCTCTTCAGCCCCGCTGCCTTGGCCCGCTCCTGCTCGGCCTTCTTCAACATTTTCCGCACTTCTTTCGACTGCTTGCCCACGCTGCCCGCAGCAATCAGTGCATCCATATCGCTGTCGTCCGTTTCCGATTTCGGTTTTTCTACTTCTGCCTGGTCTTCGGAAGACGACTCCTCTTCCTCTTCCTCCTGGAGTTGTTTCCGTTTCGCCATCAGGCCCCCGGCTTCTTCCGCTTTTTTCGTCCACTTCCCGGCAAGCCGGCTCGTCAGTGCGTTTTGCTTCGACTTCGCTTGGTTCATGCGCAGCTGCGCTTTCCAGTCGCGCGCGTCTGCTTCTTCCTGCAGCCGCTTTCGTTCCGCGATCAAGGCGTTCATTTCCTCTTTCGCGAACAACCCCTCGACCCTCTTGTGCCCGCCGCGCGCGTGCAGAAACATGGATTTGTTCTCCACCGCCCGCGACTGGAGGTCGTACGGCATTTTGTCCACGAACAGGGGCCACTCGTTCAGCTCCCGCCTCCGCCGTTTCCGCCGCCTTCGCGTCGCCTTCTCCACCTTCTTCTCGAACGAACGCAACTGCGGGGACGGCTCGAACACGCGGAAGCGGAGGTAGAGGAGGTCCACCGTGGTTTCGTTCAGCAGCTCCTCCACCATTCCCTCGCCCATTTGGTTCTTCCGCGCGTACGTTCGCTCCGCGAGGAGCGTTGAGTTCTGGCGCGCGAACGGGTTGTCGCGGGCGAAGTCGTACGTCCACCGCGGCAAAACAAAGGGGTGCAGCTCCTTGTCCACCGCCGAGAGCGCCTTCTCCACCTTGCGCGCGAGGGTGTTGTCGCTGAACAGCATCGTTTTGTAGTCCTCATCGTCCTCCTCCGCGCTCTCGTCGCTCTCGTCCGTGCGCGGCGACAGGCCGTCCGAAGTGCTGGAGGCGCCGGTCGAGGACCTCCCGCTCGGGGACCCTCCACCTGCGCTCGCCGCGCTGCCGCCAGGGTTTGCCAGCATCTTATGCTTCGCTCGTTTCTGCCGCCGCGCGTCCTTCTCCTTGGCGCCCGGGGAGTTCCCCTCCCCGCCGTCTTTCTTCAAGTCGTCCAGCAGCGACATTGCCTCCAGTCGCGGATCTCGCTTGTTTTTGTCGGTCGACTTCACCTTGTCCATCTTCGTGAAGTTCGCCTCGAGCATCTTCTTGCGGGCTTCCTCCACCTTTTTTTGGTGCGCGGCCGCGTCCGACCCCTTCAAGCCGGGCGCCGAGATGACGAAGGACTCTGCGAGCGGCGTGAAACCGTAGCTCGCGCCGATGGCGCGGCCCTGGGTGACGTTCTTCATACCGCTTGCCAGCGGTTCCCACCCCTTCACCCCGACCACCGGCTGGCACCGGTTCAACTGGTCCGCAAACAGCCGGTTGGCGGGCGAGTTCGGATTGCGCTTCGCACGGATCTCGTTCAGAGTTGCGACCAGGTCCATTTCGATCTCGCTCGGTGGGGGCCGGGTAGTGGGCAACCGGAGAGCGTACTTGATTTTGTTGGACGACGCGCCGTTGGGCCCGAGCAACGTGGAGTCACCCACGAGCATGTCGACGGGACACAAGCCGAAGCTATTGTACGAAGTGACCAAGGGGTAGCGGTGCAACTCACGCTCCTCCCCGTTGGAAAACACGCCGAAAACCACGACGGTGAACGCTGGAAGCGTGGTGTCACCCTTGATCCGGCGCCGCATCTCCTTCCGCTCCTTCTTGATTTTATCCACCAAGGAATTCAATTCCAGAGCCTCCGCGAGTTCGAGCGTGGGGTCTTCGGGCTCCTCCTGCGCCCCGCCGCCGAACAGGCCGCCGCGCTTCTTCTCCTTCTTCTTCTTATTTTTTTTCTTCTTTCGGCGCGGTGTGGCGACGGAAGAGTTGGTAGGCGAGCTGTGTGCCGGTGAGGACGCGCCTGGCGGAACGATGTTTGTCTGCCGCGGGGGTGGTGACGCTGGCTGCGCCGACGCAGCGTCCGTTGGCGCAGAGCCCCTCGCAGCACCAGTATCGCTTCCGATTACTTCTGCAGGTTTCGACGTACCTTCATCGGCCATCTGATGCGTGCCTTCCTTTTGGTCTCCGGAACCCTTCAGAGTGGAACCCGTGGTCCGTAGTTCTTCGTCCAGAGCAGCAGCGGCAGCGCTGTTCCCGTTCGCCGCTCCATTCGCAACTCCTCCGTTTCCGTTGGCCGACCCGTTCGTGCCTGCCATCTCGACGCCCTTGCTTTTGCTCCGAGCCACCTTCGCAAACGCCGCTTTCCCGTCCCGATCTGTCGATCGGCCGCCAAAGGTCGAGATCGTTGTGTTGTGATCCGGTTCCCCCGTCGCGTCCCGCTTCAGCGTCGTCGCGGTCAGGGTCAGCGTGTCCTCTTCTTCCTCCTCCTTGAAGGTGCCCTGCGTCATCGTCATGGTCAGCGTATCGGTCTCCTCCTTCACGGTGTATTCTTCTTCCTCGATGGTCTCCAGCTGCAACCGCCGCAGCCGCGCACGCTCCTCTTCTTCCTCCTGGAGCTTTTGCATGCGCTCCTCCATCTGCCGCAGCTGCTCCATTTTGATGATCTTCTGCCGCTCCGCTTCCGCCGCATGCTTTTGCATCAACCGGATCACGGCGGGGTGTCTTTTCGGCGCGCCCGGTGGGGGCTCGATGTCGAGGTTGATCTCCATTGGCGGGGGACGCAAGTTCTCGTCCTCGTCGTCCTTTTTCAGCTGCCGCCTTTTCGATTTCTCCCCGTGGCACTCCAAGATCGTGTCCTCAACAGCCTCGCGCGTCGCTGGTTCGACGAAGCCGTACTCGGTGATCGACCGCGGGAGCTGCTTCCCCGGAAAGCAGTGGCTGTACAGGTTTTGGATCCCGTACAGGCCCGTGACGCGCTGCCGCAAAAACTCGTACTCCGTCTGGATGTGCAGTTTCCGCTTCAGGCAGTGGATCTTCCGCCGCACCACCGCGGCCTGGTAGATCAGGCGGCCCTTGTGCTCGTTCATGTGCTTCATGGCAATCAGCTCCGCGTCGGACTGCGACAGCGCGTGGTTCATCGCGTGCAGGTCCACGACCCACTTTCCGAGCGAGTAGTCCCCCTTGTCCCACGGCATCAGCCCCAGCGGAAAGGACGACACCGCCCAGTCCTGGTAGTCGTACACGTGAAACTCGATGCCGCGCAGCTTCGACAGCTGCTCCGGAACGTTCACGTTGAAGTCCAGGTCCCAGCACGGCGCCTTCGTCTCCAGCAGCGGCTCGGTGCGGCACAGCTCAAAAATTGTGGTGTCGTAATCGATCCCGCGCATCACCACGTACGGATTCGGGTTCGTTATGTACTCGAACGGATCCATCCCGGTTTTTCCCGCCCTGCCGTTGAAGGATGGCAGAAAACTGCCCGTCATGCGCCGACTGCGCGACTCCGCGGACCGCGCTAGCTTCTCCGCGCGCTGCTGCGTCATGCCGAGCGGAACCGGCACCTCGCGGTGGGGGTCGCCGACCGGCGGCGCCATGGAGATACCGTCCGCGACCACAATGTCCTTGTACAGATTACGCGCGCCAACGATGCACCCGCGAATGTTGGTGATGCGGGTCTCGAGTTGCGTCTCGAACTCAGCGGCGTCCGATTCCGCCACGGAATTATCGTCCTCAGACGTGGAGGGCGAATCCATCCCCCGGCTTTTCCGCCAGTCGGTCACTCGCGCTTGCGTCCGCTCCTTTTCGCGTGCAACGCGGCCCTCCTTGAGGAAGCTGGCCTCCTCGCGGTGGTACGGCTTAAAAGTGGGTACCTGTTTGATGCTGAAAAATCTATGCGGAAACTACCTCATTGCGTTGCAAAACTTAAAGTAAACAACTATGAGTCCTCAAGGTGCGGAAATGCTAACACTCACTTGGAGATGGACATGCAGCACCGCTAGAGCAGGTTAAGCCAAATACAGCTCCCTCGACACAAAATCTGGCACCAGTAGAGGGTACTTACCACTCCGATGCATCGCGGCGCTTCGCGCAGTTTCGTGGACCGCTGAATCCGATTCAGCGCCGCGACAATACGAGCCTCATCGCGCCCGTCGTCCTCCCAATCGGCCGATCCCTGACAGTCGCCTAGTACGTCCAACCCGTCGCCTGCTCCGGCACTGGCCGGCAACTTGCTGCCGAGCATGCGCCGCATTAGGAGGCTCGTAAGGTCCTCGAGCCGTGCGTAGCCTGATTCAGAGCGATTTCGATTTGTCGAGACTCCCAAAATTTTGCATGCATACGTCCTTGTTCCAACTAATAAATCTAAAAAATCAGTCTCATTTTATCACTTTCACTCATCCATGTACAACTTTCTCATAAGTAAATTTGAAAACGATTTTTTCAACAAAACGCACCTCTGGTCATTGCCCGTAGAATGTGCGTCGTGTACAACTGATTCCTCGCTTGTTGGATCCTTTCGTCCACTCGCGAGAGGCGGTACCCACTGAGGCGTTCGTGCTTCATTAGAGGGCGGATCATCGCATATCTCCACTTCATCGCCCCGATTTAGCTTCTCAACTACCGATGGAGAACGAGGTCAGATAAGCCCTAGGGGGGGAGCCGGGAGCATCAGCCTAGACAACTGTCGAAGGTGGAGGGGTGCGCTATGTTCCCAGAAGAGTCCCCCAAGGTTCGCGACGGTGCAGCAAAGAGAGGAGGTTATATCTTGACTCGTACACCCACCCCTCGCAGCTGCCCAGCTTGGATTTAGGATTATGCGGCTGGGATTATGCGGGTTTCTAATGCGGATTTCATCACATAGCTGAGTTATAATTTCGCTAATAATCTCGCCTGTTCCAGCAGAGGTCGCCGCATGAGCAAAGTAACAGTCCCAGACCTACAGCGGCGGCCTGTCTCC
>RXOD01003875.1:0-41576 GCA_005223375.1 Amoebophrya sp. AT5.2 | reverse complement strand
TCGACGTTTTGAAACTGAGGCCATATGAATAAACCCAACCTGTAAGAGAACAAAACGGTGACCGTGAAAACCACCGACGGCCGTTCCGAACGGCAAGTCGCGCGCATCCGCATCGAGGAACTGAGCGGCGCTGCGACGACCTCGTCTTCGTCTTCGAGCATGATGTCGACCTCGTGCAACGCGACTTGCGTCGTGGAGCTGACGTGCAGCATCCGCACGGGGCTACTGGAGTCGCATGGCATATTGGGTCGGGACTGGATATCGGTAGCGCAGCCAGTGTGGGAGTACTACAAAAAACAAATCGGGGGCGTGGCAAGTAAAGCGCCCCCATCGATGAAAAAAGTGGGTCAGCAAGTAGCACGCGGTGGCAGTAAAAACGCTAATGGGGACAATGGCTCCTCATCCATTCCGCCAGTGTTTTTGCAAGCGGCCAGTGGGAGCACAACGATAGCTACTACGATAACTACGCTCAATGTCGCTAGCAGTGGAACGACGAGCGGCATCTCTTTAGTCGCGGCCGACTCCAGCGACAATTCGAATTTCGGTGCCCCGGGAAGTGGTGTGTCGCTCGTGGAAGACCAGGAGAAGAACGGGAGCAGTTGCGCAAGCGGTGCGTCAAGTTCGGTTGGGGAATGCGACGCGATCGGAGACGGTCATAATGCGAACAGCAGGGAAGAACGAGATGAAGAGGACGATTCTGACGACGAGGTCGTCGATCTGGAACAGTCCTTCCTGAATCATGAGCAACCGTATTGATCCGATCGGTCCAGAATCGCGGGCGAAACGCAGCGCGTGCTTGCGAGCGCAAGCGCAGTTGTTCCTTGCCGAGGAGGCTGACTTCCTGGCTTTCCAACATAATCAGCGTGACACGTCGGGCGCGCAGCTGCTTTGTCTGCGTTTGAAACGTCGGCTTCGCTGTATCTTTAATCTACTCTCAACAAGATCAACAATAAAAGCATTGCTGATATGTTTTCTTGATGGTATAGCACGCCCGCGACTTCTTCTTCAGGACGAGTCACTGACTGTTTCTCTCGCGCAGTGAGAAGAAGACTGATAAGATTTTGCACCACCACGCCGTCTGCTGTAGTAAAGGCAACCACGACCATGAGTATCAGCGCCGGCATGTCGTTGCCAATTGCATCTCGCTTGCGTTCTCGTGCGCCCGCCGGCGCTTCGCGGCTGGCGCATGCACACCCAAAAGCGCCGCCGGTCGCCTTTGCGCAGCCAAGTCGCTGGGACCCCGCGCAGAAGAAGTTGCGAAAGCTGCTGCACCTAGCGACCGAAGTGGAGAACCGCGAAAAACGACAGCAGGGGCTGCTGCTGGACGGCGGACAGAGGACGATAGGTCGTGGGACTGAGGGCGAGCAGAACCACCAGATGAAGCAGCTGTTGATACCAGCCTCATCTTCGCCGTCAAGCTCAAGCTCAAGAAGTGCCATCAAAATCAATCATGAGGTGCGAGATCGGCGCAGGAGCCGAGGATCAAGAAGTAGGGCAGGGAAGACGTCGTCGGACCTCGAGAAAGATATTTTGAAAGCTGACGTCGAGGGCCACGACCTTTACGCAGGAGCCCCCCACCCCCAGGACCGGGGGACTTATACGAACTGCGACCTCTCGGAGCTGGCTAAGGCTATTGCGGCGGACGTGAACCCCCTGATGGCGGAGCTAAGCAATCGAACCGCCTTCGCTTGGAAGCAACTGCTTCTGCATAGTACCAAAAAGCGGGAGGCGGGGCTGGGGCATTTTATGTCCTCTTCTACAGATGGAGGCTCTTCTTGCGCCCCACTCGACTCCGGCTCTGTGTACGTTCTGTTCGTGACGTTGACGAAACTGAGGGGCGAAAAAAGGCTGCCAGACTTCGGCGCATTTTTGCGGCACTTGTGCGGGAGCGTGCGGAGGCACTTGGAAGGAGGCGGCGTCGTGCAGCAGGGCGATCCGGGGACGAGTGTAACAACTGCAACTGGACGAGGTGACTCGGTGGATCGGCGTGTCCTTGAGCACGAGCAGGGCCCCTTGCAAGACGCGAAGCAGGAGCAATCCGCAGCAGAAGAGAAAGGTCGAGATGAAGTGCCGGCTTTGCAATTGGACCTCCCGCGGTCGGTAGCACAGTGTGACGACCAATACTCTCCACGTGATCGAATCGACCGCAGCAACTCCGACAACTCCTACAGCGCCATTTCGAACTTGACCGCTACACACCTGTGCGGCATTTGTGGCACTTTCCCGAAGCTGAGGGATCGTATATCCGATCCGGAAACGCTTGACTGCATGCGCTCGATCGTGCAACGCACCGCGCAGGCAGCGTTAACAGACGAGTCGGAAGCGGAACGCGGACGGGGAAACGTCGCCAGCAATGATTCTGGTGCAAGAACATCAGGTTCGTGCCTCCTGAGTGGCCAGGACCTCGGCTATCTCCTCGACGCGTGCCGGGCACTGGATCTGATTCGGTGCGAGCAACTCCAGACCGCGCTTGGTTTCCTGCTAAAGTCCAACTGGGACATGCTCTTCAGCGGGTATGGCCTGGTGCTTGTGACGACGGGCAGCTACTTCTCGAGACGGGACAAGCTCGCCTGGAAGTGCCTCGCGTACCGACTGAAAGAGACGCTACCGGCTTTGCCCGGGAGCAGCGTGGTGAAGATCTTGAAGCACTTTCACAGTGAGGTGTGCATCCGGGACCGGGGAATGGATAATATAGCGCTTGCGCTCTTCGACGGAGGTGCTGATGGAGAAATGTATGAAGAAGATGGAGATGGACGAGAGGCTCCTCTGGCTCCTAGCTCCTGCGGTGGGACAAACAGCACGCTCGTTGTTTCGCAACTGAGCTCGGGCGATGTTTTCGACCTCTTCGTGCACACGCGGTTGCTGCACGTCGTTGAACCGCCGGCGCCGTCCGGTGCGCGGCCGCCGCCGGGGATGATCATAGACAAGAATATCCAGCAGCAAATTGAGCGCGTGACCGTGAACCTGCTCGCAACGCGGCTACCCTCACTGCTGCTCCCAGACACATGCGACCCCTTGGCATTGCTGGCCGCGCTTTCGTGCGTGCCGTTCGATATCGACCCCCGCCTCGGGAAAAAGGCTTGCGGCAATCTGATAGCGTCGATCGTCAGGAACGGCCGCATATGCGAGCCGAGCGTGCAGCGCGTGCTGGCACGCATTCCCGAAGGATGGAAGGGAAACTGGTTGCGAAGAATGGAGGCGCTCGAAGTAGATCGAGGGGCCGGGGGCCGCGACACTGCGATGACGTCGATCAGAGGTGCTTCCGCCAGAAGAAGCTTGACAGCTGGTCAGAGGAGCCTCGACTTCATGATGGACGACGACAATCTCCTCGTGCAGGAGCAGGACGTCGCAGTCGCACTAACTACAGACGACGCAACGCCCAGTGGCAGCGCACCTGGTCCCGCACATGAGGACGAAGATGACCCGGGGTGGTTGATGTACCTTGCTGAGAAGAAGCTCCGCCGCGGAGAGCAGCCGGACCTCGACTCGCTGCAGAAACTTTTACGCGCCTGCAGCGCTCCCGCTCCCGCTCAACCTGATCCTGAAGGCACAGCAAAAAAGAAAAACATGGCGGAAACTGGTAGCACCGTAACTCCTGCGACGCGTTCCCGCCTGTTCTGCATCTTCTTGGAGAGTGGCCACGCGAGGAACACGAACACGAAGCTCTTGGAACTACTAAACGGCGAGGAGCTGCAGGTGCAGAACGATTTGATATTGGTTTCCCAGGTGCGTAGCCTCCCTGCGCGATTGAAGGAGCTTGGTCGCCTTTTTGCGATCACGCTGCTGCAAGCGCACGCGCAGGAATGCTGGCCCTCCAGCATGGAGGGGCTGTCTGCACATACACTTAACGACTTAGACTTCGTCACCAAAATAGAAAATGTAGACGTACAACTTCCTGCTCCTTGTCGCCTTAGTCCGAGCTTGAATGGCGCTCAGAACGCGCATACTGTGGGCCTAGACGACGTCGAACTGTCGGCGCTGAAAAAAATCGAGAGGGAGGTACGCAAAAGCCTGATCAAAATTATTGGCGCAGACAACTTCGTTGGCAACTTGAAGCACTTTCCAAAGGTGGCCTTTCTAGTTGATCATCACGCAATCGGAATCGCCGCAATATCATCACGACGAGGAGCAGGAGGAATCGCGATTGCCTTCCAATGAATCTAGGTGGAGCAAAAGCAGGAACTGCTGCACCAGCTGCAGCAGCCAGCACTGCCAGTGCCACCTAATTTAATTAGAACTTGCTTGCTCACCCTCACCATCGAGTTCGAGTATTTGCACGCTCATGGAGGGTTAGGGTAACATAAAACTAGAACTACTTCATGATCTCCTCGGAGCCAGCTAGACTACCACTTCCAGTTCCACTACGCGGCACGGCTGACGCCGGCGGCAGAGCGAGAATAAAATTTTCCGAGCGAATGCAAATCCGCGTCCTCACTTCTGGTTCACAAAAGCACGTCAGTGAGAGATCCAAAATCCGCAGGAGCCCACAAAAATCTCACGGTGATGCGATACAATGTTGAGAACGAGTCGGGTTTGGTCTTCGCTCAAACAAAAGATGCTGTTTTTCCTAGTCCTGCTCACCATCTGACCTCGCTGAATGAAAACCCCCAGGCTAACATCAAATTGCACCAGAAGCACGACACTCAAAATAGATGTCTAAGCATTCTTCTTGAATTGTTAATTTCTTGCAGCATCCTTCCATCGATCGGTCGAAAACATGACTGGCTCCGGAGCTAAGATTGGGGGCGTGGACGTGGCGGCTCTCGCGCCGGTGATCACGGCTGTGGTCGCAGTTCTTGCCACCTTTTTCTTCTGGTTCAAGACCCAGCGGGGCGGCATCGTCCTGCAGAAAAACCAGAAGCTCGACCTCCAGATTTCGCAGATCGTGAAAGTGTCCGACGACACAAAGCAAATCCGGTTGGCGTTCCCGAGAAGTGGCATGACGCTCGGGCTGCCCGTGGGAAAGCACTTCAAGGTAAAAAATAAAACTATAGTACCGTGGTAGGTATTAATTTATGATGTGACTATGGGAGGCAATCGCAATTCTGCTTGTTTGAAAATGACAATGACCTCGTACAACTTTGTTATTTGTTTCTTTGTCGTTTATGTTGCTCAACATGATCATGAGTCATCGTACGTACAATACTGAGGCATCAATGACAGACTTCTACTACTGCAGCAACACCAATATGAAAAGTTCTTCATGATCGGATCTGGATCTCTCCTGCATTCCACAGATCTATGCGCCGAACCCGGGCAAAAACCAGAAGACGTGGAACGGTAGGGAGGACCCAGAAGCGGGGAAGTCCGTAATCGAGCGCGCCTATACTCCTGTCACGGGGGACGAGGTCAGAGGCTACGTCGACCTCGTCATCAAGATGTACCGACCAGCAAAGGTAGTTTTCATGCTGCTCCCGTTTCTCTCTCATGCTCTTGCTCATCAATTTACAAAAAATAAAAAATGCATGCAGTTTCAGCGCCTTCTTCTTTCCTCATGCACAAGATCAAGAACATCACAACAGGTAACGATGCCGGACGGACGCGTCATGGTCTGGGATGATGGTGGAAAGCTCTCTGGCTGCATCCTCGACAAAAAGAAGGTCGGGGATTATGTCACCATTTCCGGGCCATTTGGGCTGCTCAACTACATCGGAAGGGGATCCTTTAAGTTGCCGGCCGCAGCAGGTCCTTACTCAATGAACAGTGATATTTTGGCAAAATTGAGTTTGGGCCCGTGCCCGAATGTTCGGTCAATGATCAACATCTAAGCGTAAAAAAATATTTTTGATGTCGCCTCAGTCATGACTCACCAAACACCAACACCATTGTCTAGTTACGTAGTACTTATGTCTGAATTCGATGAAGAACAGTGAGTCCTCGTTATCGTTAAGACTGCTCTCCGACTGCACCTCCCACGCAGCATACACTTACACACACCAGGCACCAAAACGTTCCGGCACGTGGGCATGATGGCTGGCGGTTCTGGTCTGACGCCGATGCTGCAGATTCTGCAGGCTGCCCAGCGGGACGCGGACGACACCACCACGTTCTCGCTGCTGTACGCGAACAAGACCGAGTCCGACATCTTGTGCCAGGACATGCTGCTGGATATCGCGAAGAAGAGCAAGGGTAAGATCGAGGTGCACTTCACGCTGGACTTTCCGCCCACTGGGTGGACGGGGGAGAACGGCTTCATCTCGCAGGACATGATCAAAAGGTGCCTGCCCAGCCTCGACAACAAGCCCCTGTTCCTGCTCTGCGGCCCCCCACCCATGGTGGAATTCGCCTGTAAGAAAAACCTGCAGGCACTGGGAGTCGACATGAAAACAAACGTAGCGTGCTTCTAGGTCGAAGACGGGGGAGCGAGGCGATGGGATGCAGCTGAGACTGGGAATAGAGCAAGAGGGGGTACAACAGCATAAACAGAAACTGTGTCCGTGGAAAACCCAGTCCTGCTACTTTTATAGCCAGGAAAATAAATTTCAACTGTTCTTGCTGCCGATGAGCAACGTCCTCTCATCCTATTTGACGAACGACATCAGCCTCAGCGGGTAGTTTGCTACAGATGTAGTCGAGGAATAATAGGCCGCTTTCCGGTATTTGGCATTGCAGCCTGATGGAAGCTCAATAAACATCATGTGATTCTGCTTGTGATGAAAACTATACTACTCTTTTTTTTTTGCTGCAAGTAAGGCACTAGGTATAACACAGACATCACTCTCTGCCTCTCCTGATTGTTCCTCTCGCGCTTCTTGCCGTCAATGGAGCCGCTGCTGCTGCTGCTTGCTACTGCTTCCTATCGTATTTTTTTAAACGACGGTGATCGTGATGATGTTGAGCAGGGAACCGGTAGGCAATCAGCTCTATACCACGACGGAGCGATTTGTTTAATCTGGTCGCGACCGAACCTCATCTTCCCCGCCTGGCTCCTGAATGACGGGCTCCTACTAGTACATTCTTGATATAATGGAAACAATAACAAACTATTTATCGCCATGTTTGCACCACGACATCACGGTGGTTCCAATGTTTTTTTCGACCCGCCCCCCAAACCACTCATTCCTATTTATTTTTGAGAATATGCAACAAACTTTTCGGCCACGGCCAGCACGACCCATTCATTTTTATCACACCTGCGGAGGTAGGGTAGCAGCATGTGGTGACGGAGATGGTGTTTTCACGTTCACGTTCAAAGAATAAAGAAAATCGTTTACACTCATGGTCGTCATCAACAATAGGCAATTCTTCCCAACAAGCCGCATCATGGAGTAATCACGCTCACGCACAGACATGAATGTTGGCGATATTTAGGAGCGAAGACGTCGAAGCCGACGGGGACGACATGATGTTGATGATTTCTTCATTTCTGCACAAGTACGACAACGCGCTCGGCGCGCAAGCCCAAACGCTATTGCTTCTTGTCGTCGACGACGCCTGCTTCTCGTCGTACTCACTAAGTAGAAGAAGTAGGCAGGCGTCACGACCATTCACCCTGACCATCATCCCTCATCGTCAACGCCGGGAAGAATGCCTCTGTGTCGCGCGCAATCCATCGCGTCACACTGTGGTACGACACACTGAAATAAAGCGTTGCACCGCTCCTGTCGAAGGCGTTGTGCAAAAAGTCTATTGGTGTTGCAACAGGATCAGGTCCCCTTCGGTTCAAAATCTGTGACTTTGACGGCCAAACCCGACTAAGTAGTACTTCTGTGAACAGAAGGTCTGTGCGCCTGCTCACTGTCCACATGATGCAAGACGCATAGTACGAATTCTGCTCGGTTTTTACTTGATCTTCATGTCTCTGTTGCTAATATCGTCTCTCGACGAAGACGATGAAGAAACTAAGTCGTCTGGTGGTACAGGTACTTATTTGACCTTTGCACTCGGAGTCAAAACTTGCTATCGACGCGCGTCCGACTTCACGCTGAGGCAGCATCCTGAACATGAACGTGCTGCGCCGATCGTTCCTCGATCCGTCCATTCAACAAATCCCCCAAAAAAAAACCGGAATAACCGAAAGTTGATGAGAATCGCAAATTTTTTGTTCAATCAGGAGGTGGCCAGCACGGATGAGCTACAACTAAGTAAGATCTACTACTAAACTCATTCTCATTGTTCTCGAGCTCGACTATCGAAGCAATGGAATGGGGTCTAAGATCCAAGTTGTCTATGTCGACCCACAGTCGACATGATTTTCACCGAATTTCGGAAAGTTATCTTTGATTTTTCAACTACGCCCACAGTGCAATATCACGAGGTTTGCAGCATTTCTGCTGCTTTTTTCCAGGCAGCAAACATTTCTTTGCTTGCCGTGAAAGTACTCGAACTACTCATCGTGCTTCGCTGTACACTACAGCTTGCTAGGTCTACAGTTTAACTGCATTCAATGTCACACATTAACTCATACTCTTGTGTTCGAGGTCGTGGCAAAGTTAAACTGCGTAGGGTAGCAGCTGTCTACTTAGTACCAAGCGTGTAGGAACAGGAAGAGTAGCTAGATTATCACACTAGAAAAAAACAGCGTTGCTTCTTCGGCTTCCACCAATGGATGAGACTTTATTGTGCAGCTGCTGTGGTCGTGCCCCCTAACATCAACTATCAAGTTCTGCAATCCACCACTTATCAGTAGTACTTCTACTTACGCTGGTGCGCAGCGCTTTCTCAACATCAGACGCCATCGACCGGATGTCTCAACCTCGTCGTCGCCGCTCGGGCGACCGTTTGCTGGACGACGATGAGGAGGCCCAGCTCCTTTCTTCCCGCGACTCCTTGTATCCGCCTGCGAGCCAGCTCCAAAAGCTCCACCAGGACGCTGTGGATATCGAGGAGGAGAAGCGGAAATCGCTGGTTGGCGCCAGCGCTGACGAGATGCTAGACGTCGTGCAGCGGGAAGCGTTTGAGCGCCGCGCCCAGACGTTAACCGCGTACGAGAGGCAGCAGCTTCGGGCAATGGTGCAGGACCGGGGTCATGAGAAGCTGCTGCAACCGCGCTTGAGCTTTTGCCTGGCGGATCTGCGAAAAAGGGATGGGGTTGAGCAAAGGGAAGGCGGGGAGGCAAATGAGGCAGGGTCGGATGTCTTCGCAAACGCCGCAGCCGCGGCCGCAGCTGCTCCCACCTACGAAGTGGGCTCGATGCCGGCGAACTACAACTACTACCAGGGCACGACGGGCGCTGGCACAGGCCCGGCGCTCCCCACGACCACCACACTAGACCCAAATTCGCAGCAGTTGTGCTTGGAATGGCGGAACCTAACGTTTACAGTTGGCGGCCCGAAGGGCGCGAAGGGCAGCAAGGCGATCCTGAAGAACTGCTACGGAAAATTGTACCCCGGCGAGGTGTGCGCTTTGATCGGGCCCAGTGGGGCGGGGAAGTCCACGCTGATGAATTTGTTAGCGGGAAGACAAGCGTGGGCGGGGAACGGGGTGAGTCTAGAGGCGGATATCCGGTTCGGGGGAAAGTCGGTGACGTTCGAAGATTTGAAGTCCTCTATTGCGTACGTGATGCAGCAGGACGCGCTGCTCGGAACGCAGACCGTGGAGGAGACTCTGTATTTCGCGGCGAAGCTGAAGCTCCCGCGGGGCACCACGGAGAGCCAGATCGAGGCGAGCGTGAGCCATGTGATGGAAACGCTGTCGTTGAACCACGTCAAGAACGTTCGGATTGGGGACGCACTGACGAAGGGGATTTCGGGCGGGCAGAAGAAGCGCGTGTCCGCGGCGATCGAACTGTTGAACAAGCCGTCGGTGCTGTTTCTGGACGAGCCGACGAGCGGGCTGGACAGCTTTTCCTCGCTGGAATTGATGCAAGAGCTGAAGCGGATCGCTGAGAGCGAGCGCGCGATTATCTGCTGCACGATCCACCAGCCCAGCAGCGAGCTGTTCGACCAATTCGACCGCCTGATCTGCATGCGTGACGGGGAAATTTTATTCTCCGGCTACAACGGGAAGACGGCGACGAGCATCCTGCAGCAGTACGGCGAACAGGTGCTGGTGCAGGCAGGGGCGGCTGCTGGTGGTGGGGGGGGGCCCTCGCCGGGCGCCACCACAATGCCACCTGCGATGAGCGCCGCGAACGCGAACAACGCCACGTTCGCCGTTGCAGCGCCTGGATCTTCTCCAGCTCAATTAGAACAGGGCCTCGCGCGCCGCTCTCGCTCGGGATCCGCAGATGCTGTTGGCGGGACGAAAGGCGTTACACCGACCACCGCGCCCCAGTCGGCGCAGTTTGGCAGCTCGTCCAACCGAACGGGCTCCGGCCCGCAGTCCCCGAGTACGAGCCCCCATTCCGTCGCGAGCCAGCAGTCCCCCTTCCTGGGTACAGTCGAACTCCAGTCACCTGCTAGAGGGCTCGCGAATTTCCCCGATTTCTTCCCGCAATTGGACGGCGTGGGCGAGGAAACCGTGGAGATTCCGTACGCCGTGATTCAGCAGGAGGAATACAACAACGAGAAGATGATCCCGATTTTCACAGTTCTCGGCTTCCTCTCGCTCATCGCGAGCCGGCCGCCGCCCGCGGGATTCAACATGGCGGATTGGCTGCTGCATTTGGCTCAATCGCTCGCCGAAGAAGAGATCCGGGAAGTGATCGAGCAGACGGCGCGGAGCTACGAGATTCTGAATCCTGGGTATGTGACCCCGCGCGTGCCGTTAATCGAGTACCTGAACGACAAGACCAACAATGAGTACCTGGTTGCGAACGTGGTCTCCGTGGACCGAAGGGCGGCGTACAGTTGGGGTCTGGGGGTCAATAAGCAGACGGGCTCGGGGGCTGGGATGCCAGGGGGACGGCGTCCGCTCGACGAAACGCTGTTTGCGCACGCGGAGGAGGACGAGGACGAGGACGACGAAAGCAACGATAGCGCAGGCATCAAGCAAGAGCCGTATCCCAGGCCGAAGAACGAGAACTTCCGGCCGAACAGCGAAATCGATAAGAAGATCGCCCAGCGCGACATTTTGCTGTGGCCGAGTCTGGGAGTGGCCCCGAACGCGCTGAAGCGGAAATTTCTGCAGCGCACCGACGACGACAACTACCTGCAGGAAATCCCGCTCACCGACAAGATGGAGCTCGACCGCATCGAATTGCAGGGCTTCTGCTCCCAGCTCGGGCTGCTGTTGAAGAGAGAACTCGCCCATCGCGTCCGCGACCCATACGGGCTCGTGTTTCGCTTCCTTATCCCGACCCTGCAGATTTTGTTCTACTCGTTCTCCTTTCTGCACCTGGGGCGCGAACTGGTGCGGGGCGAAAATCCGCTCGGGGAGGCGTTCTTCGACAACAACGAGGAAAAGCTGGACGCGAACACGGCGGAGGGGAAACTCCGGCTGAAATCGCTGCAGGGGATGTTCACTGCGAAAATCATCGAGGTGTACGGCGCCGCCGGTTTCGTCGCCTGGGTCGTGCTGGCCTCCGGCGCCAGTTCCCTCTCGCTGGCCGTGCCGCAGGAGCGCGCGGTGTTCCTCCGCGAGTACCACAGCAATTTGTACAAGGTCGCGGCCTACATGATCGCGAAACTGTTCACGGAATTAGGCCTGATCTTCGTCCAAACGCTCTTCGTCATGACCCTACCCTACGTGTCGTGGCAGCTGCCGTGTTTGTGGACAAGTTGGGTGGCGATTTCCATGCTACTGGCGATTTCCGGCAGCGGGTTCGGCGTGCTGCTGGCTACGGCGAACGCGAAGGCACCGGACCGCGCGCTGATGATGGCTCCCTTGCTTTTGTCCACGCTCCCCACCTGCTTCAGCGGTTCGTTCCGCCCGGTCGCCGAGATGCCGGCGTGGATCAGCTGGGTGGCGTACCTAACTCCCTCCACCTTTGGCCTGAAGGTAATGGCCTTCATCCTCACCAACGACAGCGTCGCGGAGAAGATCAAAGCGGTAACAGACGCGGGGCACAGCGAAAACAGGAATGAAGCGAATCACCTGGGCTTCGTCACCGCGCGAGACGCCTGGTGGAAAAGAATGGACATTTCGGCGACTGGGGAAGCTGGGGAACAAGGGCTAGCGACTGATTGGTGGTTCACCTGGTGGTTCTCTACTATCGTCCTGGCAACGTGCTGCTTCCTGCTCTACTTCTTCGCCATCCTGGCACTAGCCTGGAATAGCAGGACGCTGTACTAGGCCAGCGCAAGGATGGCGAAGATGATGAAGGACAAGTGATACTCGTGCGGAAGTAAGTGCAACGATACAACTTCTTCTACATAGTAGTTCTACATCTGCTTTTCAGCTGAAAATCATCATGATCATGCAAACTACAACTCATACTGGTTTCTCGAGGTCGTCCAACAAGTCGAAACGCACTAGTACAGACCAGGATACATAGTACCAAGTCGAAGTCCTAGTTTGTTATCCTCGAGCTCGAACTGCATGAACGAAAGTAGCGGGTGCAGGCGGAGAGGGAACCGGACTAGAAGTAGACTTAGACGCGACACACTCACACATGTTCTGGCATGCAGACTGATGTTGAGAGTTATTTTTGACGGGCACAAAAACTACGTCAGTGGCTGCATCATGGTTTTGCTCCTGCTTGCAGCAGGTGCATTTCGCTCCGCGGCGAGATATCTGCAAGAAACGTGATCATGAAGCTGACATGCATACATTGCGCGGAGATCGACGGACGCGTCAGACCTTCTATGCTCTTGAATTTGCCTCATTTTTATTTTTCTTTTTTAAATTATCAAACACGTTGGCCGCCTCAAGGAGCAGATCAATGAATCAATGCAAACCCAAAGTCGGCCGCTTCTTCCAAGCCATTGCCTCCTCCCTTGGTGCAGGATTGAGGAATTGGCGCCCGGGCCCGGCTCTACATACTCTATTTTTTTTATTTGAGTGCTTCTCCTGGTCCTGCACTGCTGCAGGCTAAGATGATCGCGACAGCATGGGTGTTCTCGTCGCACCGCTGGCGCCAGCTGCACCGGTGCCAGGATGTGAATCATTTCGATGACCCTGTTGACAGATCAAAGCACCACCAGAAACCTAACCGCGGACGCTGTCACCTATTGGACCTTCGTGGACGTTGCTGACACTTCTGCGATGTGTTTGCCTCTTTAGCAACACACAAGCCAGCACCAGAGCCTAAGGAAATCAGTATGAACGACCGTGACGAGCGACCACCTCAGTACGCTGCTCGCCGTCGCCACAGTTCGCATCTAGTTCGTTGAGTTCTCTCCAGTCTCTTTTTGCATGGTCGCAAGTGCGTTCGGTGCTAACTCTCGTGCTCCAGTCTCTTCGTGCTTTCGGTGCTAACTGTCCTGCTGGTCAACAATTTTTGTTCTTGATTTTGTTTTTGTTCACGACCTCTTCGAAGTAATATATCCGCGTGTAGTTGCGTCTGCGTGATCGTGCTCGCTGAACTCTCGACGCTACGCCCCCATGGCGTGGTTGCCGCAGCATGCCAATGCCAAGTCATCTTGAGGATGATTCGCAGGAACAAGAAGCGACGTCGGGTCCGGGAGGGCCGGGGGTTGTTGCAGCGCTGAGTATATCGAATCAATTTCGTAAATCTATAGCGCCATGGCACTTTTTTTACCTATTATTTGACTCATTGATGCCCATGCCGCGTCCTTTAATTGGAAGTAGTTCGACCTCGGAAAATAAAAACTAAAACACCACATCTTCGGGAACTCGGTCGTGGCGGTGATCCCTGATCTAAGAAGTACTGCATCTTCAGGATTGAGCTCCAGCTCTTAATTTGACGCTCTGGTTCTTCCTGATCGCCTTCGTCTCCCCTCCGCAAAGGAACCACAAGGCTGTACGCGTACAAGAGGAGCATCTAGAAGAAGTCAATGTGTCAGGCTCCTCAGGCTGAGGTCACATTTTTCAATCTCAATGAAGATCTTGCTCATACACTTTGCCGCTCCCTTTGTCTTTCAGATATCTTATCAGGATGCACGACGACCATTTACGACGAACGCAATCACATTGATTTGCAAGAATCTCCTTCGCCGCCACGGCGTAGCAGACTGCGCGCCCTTCGCTCTTCTTGAGGAAGACGCCGCGCCGCGTGACGCTATACTTTTGCAGGATGCCGCTCTTTGTTATACGCAGGACCGACAGGAGGAGTTTTCAATCGCTCTTTGTAGTCAACGCGGCGTTGTAGTCAACGCGGCGTATGCGATACATAGGAAATTGCGTGCGCGTACCGCAAGGGTAAAGATTTTCAGCATGCGCGGCTTGGAAATGAATCTACTAGTGATGCACACACCCCTTCCCCTACTTGCTTCTGGTGGCGCAGCTAGAGTTAGCAGTAGAAGCAAGATCATGCAGCACAAAGTAGAAAATAGTAGTACAACAAATTCAGAAAATGGCCTCCATGATTGCGCTCGAGCACGTCTTTGTCGTGAAGAGTTGACTTCTTCGTCGTTACGTGGTCGTGCCGTCATCTTCTTCATCTCTTCGTCTTTACTAGTATTAAATTCCGACAGTGGAAGTGGCAGCTGCAGCACGTCACTGTCTCTACCCGAGTAGTTGTGTGAATGACAATGGATATCTCGTCGTCCAACTACAAAAGGATAAAATAAAGCAAAGTCTGGATCTTTATCTACATCTACAGTTGCACTGGCTGCTCACCTCTATCTAATATCTCTACAATGGTCGCCATCAGTATATTGTAAGAAATAAACTTAGCCTTCTAGTTGATGAGGCCCGAATCCCGCCACACGAAAAAACTCCTGCAGGAACCGCAACAGCGCTGTTGATGACGAACACGCCGCAGCTACTGTCCACGACGTGACCACGAAGAGGACAAGAACAAGATGCAGACGCTACGGGGAAAACTCATAAAAAAAGAACAACAAAAGGACTTCTTTCCAGGAATCTTCTTCGCGGAATCCTCGCCGGAATCTTCATCGCTGCAGGAGCGAAATAAAAAACTCAAACTAAACAGGAACCGCCTTTCCTTCTTGAAAATCTTTTTTACTCGACACCTCCTAAAAAAGGCGCTGGAGCGGGGGGAGTGGCCGGCGCAGTAGGAAGTGGGACGAAGACGATTGCGGAGTTTCCCTACCAGAGTAACGGGTGGGATCGACTGCTGCAGCTGGACGAAGCGCGCATCAGGGCTATCGGGCAAGATCCAACAAAGATGGAGCTGCACCCCGAGCTGTTTGAGCGAGACCCGGATGCGACAGACCCGAATAGAGCTCCGTGGCGGCGTGCCCAAAACGGCCTCACCCAGATAAATTCAATCCCGCGTGATATTGAAAACAAGGGGAAATGCAGCCGCGTTATGACAAGGGGCGAGCAGGCAGCACTCGCTGACAACAGTTGTGGGACCCCTTATTATGTTTTGTATATTTACACAGGAAGTGCCAAGGAGGAGGTGGACCGTGGAGCTGCTGCAGCTATAGTTAGCTGTCCCTTTAGTTGCTCCTCTCTTCAGGCTAGAGTTATGATCATCCAACAGCAGATATTTATAGTTAGAGGAGTGGAGCGGGAGCAGGTGGTGGTGGACGAGCTTACTTAGGTGGAAACTACCACTCGCTTCCTTGTGCGTCGCGTGACCGTGTCAGGGTGAAGGGAAAGAGGAATTATGGGCTTGGGCCGGTAGATAGACATGGAGAAGTAGGAGAAAGAGCATGTGCATGGCCATGGCTGGGATATGTGCCGCGGTGAGCAGGTGCAGCTGTTCAACTGGAAAGGGCCTTCGCAGCGCGGGGGGGGAGGTGCAGTGCTTTTTATATTTTTGTTTTCGTTAATAATTTATTTGTGTCGTCGTCGTGCCTCTATAAAAAAATAAGTTAGTATGGCCGACACGACTGCCTCCTTAGTATGTAAGTCTTAGAGTCGGAGTAGTCCAGATCCAGTGCGAGTGCCGCCGACGCCCACGCCGCTTTTATTGCCGTCAACAAGGACCAATTTTCCAAAAAGTTGGAGGACCGGATCACGGCGGCGCCGAGCGCGCCGGCCTGGCCTGGGCGCGCGAGCGATCCTTTGTCGAGCGGCTGTACTACCGCGGGGCAGGTGATGTGCGCCGCGCACCCAAGCGTGCTGGGCCCCCGGCCGGGCGGTGACTGCAGCACCAGTTTCGTGAACACCATGTTCCTGCACCACCCCGAAAAGGCGGAACCGAAGGGCGCGCTGTCGAGTATTCAGTACGTCCACGGCGTGAAGCAGCACCAGGAGGAGCAGACCCCGCCGCGGGGGCTAACGGCGCCGCGCGACAAACAGAAGGAGCAGATGGCGGGCAAAGATGCGCTGGAGGACCACACGAAGATGCGGATCGCCTCGATGCAGGATTTTGTGCGCTACGACGTGCAGCGCGTCAGCGAGGGCTACAAGCAGTGCGGCGTGAACCGCGCGCTGATGACGCCCGGACAGCCGAGCAACTACATGATGCACAAGCGGCAGCCGCACCCCCACCTGGCAAAAGGCGGGAACTACGGCGTGTACGACAACGCAAAAGCACAGGCGCTGTTGGGACCGCTAGGCGCGATGCCGAGCCAAGTCGGACAGGAGGTCGTGTTCTCGATGGGACAGGAGAAGAACAAGAAGCGTTTGCGCGTTGAAGCCTGCATTGTCGATGAGCCGTCGACCTCCGACCCGCAGCCGGATCCGAAGAAGAGAAAGGTGGACGTAACAGAGCCGGACTTTAAGGAGGCGGAGAAGAAGTTTTTCGCGCAGAGACCGAAATTGATTCACCCGAAAACCGGCGCAGCGAGCCAACTTAACTTCAATCCGTCCAAGGGCGGACCGACGAGGTACCTGTGCGCAAGAGCCGTTCCGCCCGCCTCCGGGCCGGGGGCCGCGGGAGCCGCGGCAGGAGCTCCCGCAGCCGCAAACGCTACAAACAATTTCGATGTGGAGGTGTTGTGCCTATGGCAGGAGATGCTGCTAAGTTTTAAGTTAGTAAGTCTAAGAGGCCACCTGCTAAACCTAAAGTAAAGACAAGTGCGGCGGCCGACTTGCTCTCAGATTTCGATTTGCCGACGAGGAAGGTGGGCACCCAATTCTGCAGGAAGATTTGCGCTCAGCAAAAACCTAAGCGTGTAACTGTCACGCAGCAAAACCTGCGCCCCGCCGCTGCCTACCTTGGACTTCTGACCCAGGAGACGACGCTCCTTTACGTTTTTAATACCGTGCGTAGGGAGATGCGTCGCTCTAGGTGGATCGAGCATAGGTCGTCTTCTATGCACTACATTCCTAATAAGCGACGCATCTCTGAAACCGCGCCGGGCAGTCAGAGCGCGGGGGTGTTTCGCCACCTCCAAAAACCCGCCACCCATTGCTTGGAAGTAGTTCCTCACTTAGCAGCAACCCCTTTCATAGCGACGGAATGGCGAGTATAACAAGATTAGTAACGACTTGCACGAACACGAAACGGGGTCCGACCCGAACAAGCCCAAGCTCCCGAACGGTATGACCCGTGTGCATGGCGACCCCAAGCTCGACAAGCCGTTCTCCCATCATCCGAAGCACGACCAGATGCACCTCTGCAACGTCGCGCGTGCGTGGGGCAAATTCGAGCCGAACCCAAAGTACAACGCGAGCGACCCGTTGTCCACGGAGCCGAAAGAGGTCTTCGTCGACTGGCACCCGGACCACCAGCTTTACACGCTGGGGGCCTCGGCCACCAATTTGGGCCCCGAGAACCTGAACCAGGGCAGCGTCAAGCCGCGGGGTTGCGAACAGCAAATGGACGACATCTACTGCGCGCAAGCGGCGTACCAAATGCAGCACTGCAACCAGAAAAAGATACAGGAGATGAAACAGCAGCTGCCGCCAGGGATGCAGAGTAATTCGGACGTGGCGGACGTGATGCACGCAAACTTCGTGATGGAGCAGTTCCCCGTGTGGCAGGGGCTTCCGCCGCCCGACGAGGACGACGGGACGCTGTACCCGGTGGTGACTCCGGACGCGCGAGTGCTGACGAACAAGAAGACGGGAGAAAAGCACACCGACCACGAACACTTCATCGACAAAAACGACCCGAACCGGGCGACCGTGGCGCCGGCGCGGAACGCGTACGAGAAATTCTGGTACGAACACGCGGCACGCCCGGCAATACGAACACACGGAAGGCTGCTCCAGGCTCTCACGGAAAAGTACTCGACGCCAGACATAGAGCCCTACCAACAGGACGCACTCATTCGAAGCGACTTTCAAACACTGACGGGGCAGGCATTGCCAATAGGGGAGATGCACGAAATCTAAGGTTTGGTCCGCGGGAGTGGTGCTGCCACTTCTCCGATCGGACAGTGCCGTAACTGCGGAAAAAGTAGACGGCTCCTGGGGCGGATAATCTTTTCATTTTTTTTTTCAATGGGCTTGGGCTTTTGTCCGGAAGTAGAAGAAGTTCGTTGCCAACGAAAATACCAACTCCAACTCCAAAGTTTACCGCTCGGTACTGGCGTTCTCGCCATTAGCGACGCCGACGTCGACGCGCTCCTACTACGGTTGGCGGGGGGGGTGCATGACCTTCCTGGCCGCGAATAGTGCGGCCCTAGCGTAGTTGTAAAAACAGGCGTCGTGCAGGTGGGTCTCACGAGTTTCTTATGCCCGTCTTGTGTGCTAGTGCTACTTCTTACTTGTATTTAAGTTTGCGCATCTACAAGAACCACGGGGGCGGGCAATGAACGTCTCAACACACAGGTCATCTTTATGTATACATCTATAAAATGAAGATAGATTATTTTTCGATTTCGGGCGGATGCTCGACACTACAGAGGCAAATGTAGCTGGTGCTCGATTCTCCTCATGCCCGTGAACGATCGATGGACCTCAGTAATTTGATTCATTGCAGGACGGGACAGCCTTTGCTTCAGACACGAATTTGTTATTAGTATTTTACTATGTATTTCCCCGACCCGGACCCCGTTACATACCGAATAGTATTGCCGGTTCCGCTTCCGGTTCCGTGCCTACTTCTTCTACTCTTACTTCTGGAACAGGAACGATCGATCGCGGTATATCTATGTCCTGAACGTAAATGGAGGAGCAGGAGATGTAGAGACTACAGTATTAAATGAACCTAAGTATTTCCGCCCGCACCGGTGGTCGTGGAGAACGACTCGAATGGGAAAATTCCGCCGAAGGGCCGAGCGTTACACCCAGGCCAGCGCAGCAGCGCAACGTCATCGTCAATTCCATTTCCATGATTCGAGAAAGACGGTGGAAATATCATACAACACTGTCTTCAGTCTGGTGCATTGCTACCTTTGCTTCCAAGCTCCAATCGTTTCAGGAACAGATCCATCCAGATGAAGGCGGGTCACCACTCTCACATTCTGAATAAATATAAAACACAAATAAAAGCATGATCGCGGCATCGACGGGCCGCGACGGCGAGGTCGTCCCGCCAAGCCCGCACTGTTAGCGTTGAGTATGTCGAATAAGGAGATCCTATGAATCGTAATCGTATCATTGAGATTGATAAAACTGCTCCTACTTATCATTATGATTCTTACGAGCCCAGGTATTGACGGTTGCGGCAGAACTAGCAACTGGCACCAAGGAGCAGCAGCAGGACGAATCACTATCATAATCACTACTACCAGAGGACTTTGAAAAAGTTGAAGTACGAAGAGCAAGAATCCTAAGTGTAGAAGATGAAGAACCAGGGCACATCGTTGATTTAATTCTTCCAGTTCAACATCACTCACAGTAATCTATCAATCTGAAACCGTGAGGCCGCTGACACTCACGAGATGAACCAGCCATAAGAATATATGACGTGTAAAAAAACAATCTAGATCTACAGCAAACATCTACTTTTACACTTCATCTTCGTTCACTAGCGAAGCACCGAGTCAACCTAAAAATATTCATATGTCCATCAAACTCAAACCGAAAAGAAGTGGGCCGGAAACTTACGGCGTGGGCTATTCAGTTTTCCGCTTGTTCTTCGGGCCGGAAAATTCCCTGGCCCAGACCTCCTCCAACAGCCTTGGCGCTGCTGGCCCAGTACCTGCTGCAGCTCGAACCACGGATCGAGGACAGCTCCCACATCCAGATCCAACAAACCCGTCGATGAGGCTGACTTGCCCCAATCTTGCGTGTTGCTACGGCGGCTGGTGGGACTACGACTACGAGTTTCACTCATGGACCGAGCCCGACGCGGAGGACAGGGGCAGCGCGCGGGGGTGGAAAAGTCTCAACCAGGCCAAAGCGGAGTACGCGCGCAGTCCGGACGGCGCGTCCAAGTGGCCCGAGCTATCGTCCGGCCTGCCCACGAACGAGGACCCCTACCGCTACGTGTGGGAGGAGGAGAAGCTCTCGGATGTCGCGGCGGCAGCGAAGTGGGACGAGATAGAGCGTACGCAGGATCGGAAAACAGTACGTAACAGGCTGCGCTCGCTGTTCGGACTCGTGGAGGCCGGGGGCGCTGGCGCTGGGGCCGCCACGAGCGAGGCCGAGGCACTGGAAGCACAAGCAGCCGGCCGCATGCGTCTCGAGGCAGTCATCGGACACAGGACCTACTTCCCCCGCGAAACGGACGGGGGAAACCACGACAACAAGCGTCCTCTTCCGCCGGACGACCTGGCGCTGCTTCGCTTCTTTGATAAGCCTCGCCAGTTCCGGCTGCGTCGTTTTCGCGTGAAGGACGTGAGCGCGCCGCTGGGGCCACCTCCACCACTCGAGCTGCAGACTTATCCAGCTGCAGTGGGACCACGCACCGCCGAGCCCGCGGATGATGTTGAAAAAAAAAGAGACCACACGGGCTACGAGCCAGCATCGGACGGCTTTCCGTTGGGGCGGTACCGCGTGCTGCCGCACGAAATTTATCCGGGGATCTGGCGTGTCAGCCCTTGTGGCGGCTATCTGTTCTTGTACGCTGCGGAGGAACCCGGAAAGATCTATCGAGATCAAGCACGACGTCGACGTGGTGGAGAAAATAAAATGCGCCCAAATAAGGAAGCGTCGCGCGGCTCGGGCTTCCGACTCTGGAAATGGAAACTGGCAGACATTACCGACAAGAGTGCTGCGGCAGGCGAAATTTCATCGGCAGCGAGACGAGACGACACCACCTCCAGCCCTACTTCTCCGTTAAGAAAAAAAGCGAAGCTCGACAAAGACGAAGGTCAACAAGAAAGTCTCGTCGATACGGAAAAAGTGGAGGCGGGACGTGCTTATAAAGATGATGCGCCTACGCGAGGAGGCAAGGACGACTTGCTGCTCGACCACGCTGATTTCGTATTTCCTGGCCCAAACAAGGCAGCCTTTTCGTACCCAGCACGGTGTGTCTCAAAGGCCTGGCGCGCGCACGCCTGCGAATTTCGCGAAAACGTGGCCATGCCCGAAGGCGTGGACCGAGAAAGTGTAGAGGACGGCTCCGAGGACGCAGGTGTGAGCGAAGGGGCTTCCAGCAATGAGACCGACCAGGACGACCAATCCGAATCATGGTACGACAACGACCTCGTGAGGGAATATGGCGCAGCTCATCATCGTGGCTGGAACCAGTTCCTGGCGCATGACCCCTTCTTCTTTGTGACTAATCAAGTCGTACTCAGAAGGTGGGGAATACAGAGCAAGAAAGTCCTTGGAGTGTGGTCCCGCCCAACGCAAGTCCGGTTTTTCGATTACGAAACGAACGCAGAGCTCCGTAGCTACGCGCTGGACAACCTCTTTCGTGCGTGGAACGTTCGGTACTGCTACTTCTGACGTTATCCTAGGAGCAGGTACTAGTATGAATGTATTTATTAGAACAGGTGAAGATGATCGTGATCTGGTTCTGGATCTGCCATTGTGAGCTGCTTCATGTTCATCGCGACTTTTCCTAATCTATGTTTGTAGAAAGATTTATACTTATATTATTCTTCTTTCCTTTCAATCAAACTGTAGGGGGGACGAGCGAGTTTTTTCCTCTTCATGACCGCTGCCCAGGACCTGACCGTGTCGCTCACGTCCGCTAGGTGGTTCAACGCTTGATGATCGTAGTCCAGTTTCCAACCAATTATACTATTAAGTAAGTAATATGTGTAGCAGTAGCACGAGCAGCGTCGCATGAAGTATGTGTAGCACGAGGAAGATCTAGGTCACCCTGGCCTACGTCATGATCCAAAATGACCACAATCAACATCGTATCTTTACTTACATACAATCAACAGTACATGGAAATCGAAGTTGTATATTTGCAGTCTAATGATCATCTTCATCTTCAGATTCAAGACTTCCGCGTGGGATTCTGGTGCGGACCGGAGAACGTTCGCGCCGCATGCGGACTACGACCCGGGGTATGGACGTGAAGACTTCGAGCTGGCTGCCGGCGAAGATCTACTCGATGGCGCAATTGTCGGGTTGTCGCCGGATGCTCGCTTCATTTTTCTGCAACTCACGCTACGAGCTTCCTGCCTGGTACTAGTACTTATCGTATAGTTATAGTTCTCGCTCACGCTCTCTTTGTAAGTAAAAAAATCATTGTAAAGATGAAAGCATAGTTGTCCCCGAATAAAGACAAACTTGTGAAAGGAACACTTGAAGCGGTTGTAGATCCGAGAAGATCTTCATCAACATCAACAAGACGAATCCATGAAGATGAACGTGAGCGAACGACTACTTTTTTCTTTTTGATCATGTGAGTACTACTTTTTGTTTGTTTCACGCCCGGGGTATCGGTTTCGGTTGCAAAGTTGAACTAGCAGTGGAAGAGAAACCGCACGGGCAGGAGCGTGTGGCGACATCAAATCTGAACAACAAGAATAAACAACGTGTGGGACACCAGGTCGATGCGGACAGTGATCCCATCCGAGAAATGTTCGGGCGGATTTCGAAGAGCAGAAAAACGAGCAGCGGCGAGTGGTGGAAGCACCTGCAGCCGTTTCCTTACGTTCTTCTGATGTGGGACCTTGCGGACGGCCTTGACGGGAATCGCGTGACCCTGTTGCCCGGGTGCCCCAACAATCGGGACGTCAAGTATGAGCAGGTGGAGGGATCCGGTCTTCGCAGCGTTGATCACCACGCTTCGGGCGAGACGGTCCGAACGGTGAAAATCACGTCAGTCGAGCAGGGGAAAGACGAAGATGGTGATGAAAAGGAGGGCGGACGACCCGGCGCGCCATCAACGGCGACAACCAACGAGGTAGCTGTCAGCATCGTCTCTTGGGCGAAGTTTCTCGAGGATTTCACTGAAAGTGGTGCAACGGTGGATTCCAGCGACTTCGTTCTGCGGCTCCGCGCTATCCTTCCTCCACAGAAGCCCTCGGAAGGGTCCCCAGACCACATCAGCGCGACCCAGGGGCAGACGAAATGCCTGTCGCAGCCTGAGGAGCTTCCGCGAAGACTGCACCAGCTGCTCTACGAAACGAATCTATCGCAGCAGATGATGCCCGTGGACAGCGTCCAGTTCCGGCTGGAAATAAAGACTGGTACGAGCAAGGGAAACGAATTTGTTACGGGGGTCAATCCAGAGTTGCAAGGCGTGGTGCACACGGCGATCAACGAGACAAAGGGACTTCAATTTCTACAAGTTCGCAAGCGATGACCCACCGAGAACGAGAGGAGAACGCTCTAAATCCAGGGACGGCTGAAGTCATTTATTACGACGGACGTCGAGAACCTGAACCAGGACCGGCGCCGGCAGCGCGACCACGAAGTTCAAGTTAGTATATTTTTCGCTCCAAAAATAAATGTAAAAACCTTGGGGACCCGGCTCCGGCTGCTGGCAATGAGTAGAAGTCGCATTTGTCGTGCCAGCGCCGCGACGATTGGTAGAAAACGAAGATGAACCATACAACCAATGGAAGCTTCCTAAGTAAATCGTCACGCGCGCCGCTTGCCCTTGCGCGTCGTCGATCCAGGAACAGGGCGGTGATCCGTGATCCAGGAGGGCAGGAGACAGCGCTCGTTTTGACGAGATTGATAGCTTCATGTCCGCTTCAGATTTTGAGCTTCAGGCTCACCAGTCGTAGTCTCATACAAATGATATGGCGAGCTGCACACTTGTTTTTCAGTAAGTAGCTCAGCCCATCCATGAAGATGAATGGATCCATTTCCATACATAGCCAAACAAGTCCGCTCAAGGACCAAGATGTCGAGGACACATCAAAGTATATAATCCAAAAACTGATCTGGATCTCAGCGCTACTAGCTGAATGACTTCATGAAAGGAAGCGGAAGACACAAAGAGAACTATTTCCATTGCGGCCCGTTTAAAAAAGTGGCTGGGCCAGTGCTATTCCATCTGCAAGGCCACAAGAAAATGGTGGCACGGACGAGCGTCGTTCAAATTTACGCGGCCACTAGTGTGTTTTTGTAGTTATTGTAGTTCCCGTTTAGTTATTACTCTTTGAGTGAGTGCTTCGTGCTGCCACAGATTCAAGAAGCAGTTCCTGTTTGATTGATCGGTCGCTCCTCGTGCTTCTGTATTTGTGTCGTTCCTTCGTCAAAACAGACTTCGGACGAGGACACAAAGTGAAGGACTGGCAACCGCTGCTGCAGTAGAGACAGACACCACCATAGATAGAGTTAGAGACTCCTTTTACTGTAAGTATTCAATATTGGTCGCCCCCCGAGGCTGTAGTTGTAGTATAGTGTTAGTAGTTCTGCGACGATATATTACCACGGTAAAATTCAAAGTCTGGCACTTTCATAGAAAGAAATAAGGGATGAGTCGTTCAGTGAGTACGGACGCCGTGGCGGCGATGAGTTTTTCAGTGCCGCCGCAAAGCGAAGAGGTCCGTAGTGCGCTCGCGGACCACGTTATCGAGACCAACCAGCTCGACTACGCCGCTAAATTCGGGACGACGGCGGTGCCTACTACTATCTGCAGCTGCGTTTTTTAATATTCATTGTATTCTTATCTTACCAAACTATCCCTGCACTGCTTACTATCCCAGAAGATGATGCTCACCTTCACTTCGTGTTCGTTCCCGCTCATCCTGGCTGCGCATGCGCAAGCGCGACGTGAACATCATGCCGCGAATAGAATAGGCCTAGACTTTTAAAAAAATTGAAGACGTGCAAGCAGAAGCAGAATTGATATACAATCTAACAGGACGCTCGCCGGCGCGCCAGCAACTTCACTAGCTCGACGGGTTCGGTGAGCCCGAGTCGGGTCCGTGTGCCGGGCGATGAACATCAGGTACGGGTGGGCAACTCGCGCAGCGCATCGTCATCCCAGCCGCCGCCGGGGTTCCAGCAGGACACTTCGGGTTCTTACTCCCACATAACACCGAGCATTCCGCACCGCGACAATCAGAAGAAGCAAGCTTACCCGCCGAACCTGCGGAAGTACGTGGACACGATTCCAGCGATCCTGCGCGACCATGAATTGTACGATGAGGACGGCTTTGAGATCAACCAGAAACCGACGACGCTGCGGTTACTCGCGGGAACGTACGAGAAAAAACTCGCAGCGGCGAAAAAAAGGTCGCAAGCGAGTGGAAAGGGCAGCAAAGCGAAGGCGGGGACTGGAGGTGATAAGAATGCGGGTGGAGGGACCGACAAAGACGACGAGTCGACAGCGTTGATGTCAAAGGAAGAAAGAGAAAGAAGGAAAACTGTGAAGCTGCTGAAAACGGACGTGGTACTTTTACATTATTATTTTTGATTCAGTTCAATGAAACTTTGCCCTTCATGATTTAAAACCACAGCGCTGCGACACGGGACTGCGGTTGCCTATGAAACTTACCTTGCAATCTTCATCAGTTCAATCGACGTCGTGCTCGTGCATGCCTGCATGATGACCATGACCTCGAGTGTCACTACCTTCCTTGATGATGACTCTTCATCTACACCTTGAAGGAGACATCAGAGTCGTGAAACACCTCCGATTTTTTCTTTTGCTTCCATCTAAACCCAGGCTGAAGAACCTATTGCTTCACAATTTCCACCTTTTGTTTTCTCCAGGGCGTGATGCGTTCGCATTTGGTGAACTTGAAAACGCTCGCGCGGCACGGGCAGCGGTACGTAAACGAGAACTCGGGGGAGCTTCGCATTTTCCACAGCCAAACATCGCGCAAGTGGATCCGCTCCAGTGAGCGTTTGTATTCAGAAGCCCGCCTGGCACACCTGGAACCGTTGGAATTAAAGGAATATTTGAAGGACAAGGCGGAGAAGGGCAGATACAGCGGTACTGTATTCGGCTTCACTGCGCCACGCGTTCAGCACCACAGCTCTTACACTGCGTCGTGGTCCTACCTGTTCCTTTCACTCAAAAAAAACCGCGGCTACAAGAGCACCCGCCCCGACAGCTTCGTTCATCCACGACACCAAGAAAATACATCACTCAAACGGATCCATTGAAATTCAGTAGTCCTCGAATATAACTTAATCTTAAACAGCAGAGCCAGAGGCTCGGCAAGAAAACAGAAACCCAGGCAGGAAGAGTAGAGGAACGAGGGAAATCGAAGGCATCGCCAGCGCCGAAGGATTAACATCATGAAACAACAGAGGCTCGCGCGACTCCCTACCGTGGTTACGAGACCGTGAAGGACGTGAAGGGTCTCGCTAGCGGGGCCGCTGGGCGGGCGACTCTCTCTTCTTTTGTCTCCTGCTTCGTCGTGCTGTGTCTGGTCCTTTCCTTGCGGCACCTGGCCCGCAGCTTGTCGCTGCGTTGTTCATTCTGGATTTCTTTTCTCTCGCGCCCTTCCCCTTGTGAGTGACCACGGAGAACGGGCGGATGGCGCTGATCCGGGTCGACTTGATCCCGGACGTTGACCTGATCCGGGTCGACCTGATCTCAGGGTCGACCTGATCCGAGATGACCTGATCCCGGATGTTGACCTGATCCCACTTTTGGCCTGACCTGATCCCCACCTCGACCATAAAGAACACATACACATCGGTTAAGAGGACAGAAAATAGATTTGTGCATGGCTACTTGTCTCTGGCTCAGACTGAAATTGCTCTGATAAGTGACATTGCTTTATCGTGCGTGGGGTGCGCGGGTGGGCTTCTCTGGGCTGGGGAGGGGGCAGATTGCGCTGTGCTGGGTTTTTCTTGTCGGGGTGCTCTGTCGGTGGTCTTCTGCGGAAAAAAGAATATCAATCTGTATCGGTAATAAGTCGCCTCACGTAAACCTTTACCTTTTCTAGGCTCGCGTCTGTTGGAACTGGAAAGATTCATAAGTAAAAATGGCAGAGACGTCCGTGAAGGACGTGATATTTCCGGTGGACGGCCCCGGCTTCGCGCTTCGGCAGGATGGGATGTCCCTGGACGTAATCGAGTTTCCGGGTTCGCGCCCAAAACTCGCCACCAAAACCCCGATTACCCTCCAGAACAACCACGTGCCAAAGCGACCACTGGTCGCCCCCCAGAAGGAGCCAATCAGCTACCAAAAAAGCTACTACGCAAACCCGGTATTACTTAATTCTTCGAGAGGACTTTCTCTCTGATACGTGAAGCGTTGTTCTTCGAAGAGGCCAAGAACCTCCGCCTCGCAGGTTCCAAAAGAGCTACTGTCTGTCGGATAACCCTGTGAAACATCAGGTGCGCCGACCGCGGGACTTGAGTTTGTGTGTGGCCGATATCTACAAAGCGCAGCCGGCGCTTTTGGAAAACTCCGGGAGACACACAGACCCCCTGCAGCCGCAGTACCAATTCCTGGGCGCCACCCAGGTGCGACCGGTGGAGCCGTACAAGCCGAGATATGGGGGAAATGTGCCGAAGTTTTCGTTTAGTGTTAGCCGTTCGTATGATGTTCTATCTACGGCTATTTCCGTGGCCACGAGAATCAGTATTTCTATTTGCTGCTCGTATTTATATTTGAATGCTCGATGGATTGCACGACAGTTCGTCCTGGAGACTCGGGACATAGAGGGCGCGGCGCCGAAGAGGATGATTCCGGAGCGCAACTACGTGCGGCATAATACGGACTGCTCAGACATAGAGTACGCGTCGCCAAACTACTTCTCCCGCCACGTCAGGTCGCACGTCTTCCCCGGCCAGCGGAGATTACCACCAGAGCCGCCGAGTATTTCTTCGTTCGATCGATGCTGCCGATCATCCGATCGCATATTCTTACGGACCCACGACCATCATCCATAAAGATTATAATGTATCTGATGCGGCCTCGGTATATCGGCTAAATATTTTTTTCATCGGATAATTCCGAACATCGCGCATCCTCGATCTTTTCCATCCCCGCAACAGCACTTCTCCGCGAGTACCGGCACAGTAACCCGCTGGACCCCGCGTACAAGATTTCGCAGCTGCCTCCGCAGGTGCGGTCGCAGCTGACCTCTTCCACCGAGACGGCGCTCCCCCTCACCCGGCTCGAGCTCGGCGCGATTCCCGGGTCCAAGCCGCGGAAACTGCAGTGGAGCAACTCGGAGCCTTTACTGAGTTTGGTGACGGAGGACATCGCGGGAGCAAAACCGCAGCGGTTCTGTGGCGAGGTCCCGGTGCACCTGTACGCGCCCCGGCACGCGTACTCGAAGCCGATCCTGAACACCTTGACCCACGACATCCCGGGCGCACAGGTGGGCACGCTGAAGCAGGGGCTGGCGGGGACGCGGGCGACGAACCCGCTGAACCCGGTGTACACGCTGCTGGACGGAACGCCATCGACGAGAACCTAGGGGGGCCCCATACAACATGCTATTGAACGCGTTCGGCTTCTATTACTTAGTATCTAGCGATTTGGCATCGATACAACGGTAGGAAACTGGCGTTTTACAACCGATGCTTTGTCGCTTGATCGGTAGGGAGTTTGGGAGGGAGTTTTGCTTCCAGCAGGTTCTTGCGATGAGCTTGATCGGGGACACGTGCCGTCCAGCAGGTCCTCGACGAAAACCGAAGACCAGAGCGAACTCCCATAGAAATGCGCTCGGCTAGTATTCCTAGTGGGGTCCGATGGTGCGGTGGTCCTCGTTAGAGTATCTGTGTCAGTTTTGCTGTTGCTGTTGGTCCTACAACTCGCTCGGCTACTCAGTATCGGATACTGGCGCGCCTATGAAGATGTTCTCAGATCATCGTGAGGTCGAACTGGTAGGATCCCGACCCCGCCCCGATCCCGCCGTAGAGGTCGACGAGGCAGAGTCGCGAACTTGCTACCTCGGGTCAGAGATAGAGGGGGCAGGGAGGCGACCCTGCCGCTTCCGGAGGAACCCTGCCACTTCCGGATCAGACGGCTACACTGGCACGTCTGATCCGGAAGTGGCAGGTTTCCTCCGGATCCGGATCAAACGCGTTTGGAAGTTTTTACCTGTAAACAAGCGGGGGCCAGGTCGCGGCGCCGACGCCGAAACCGCACGTCAGACCAAACCCGGGAGCGGAGTAAAACAGGTGCCGACGGCGGTCAGGATGACAGACAGAAATGAGACTTCATACTCTAATAGATTGGATCAATGAACCCCACAGGAGCACAACATGGATCGCGATCCGACCGGTTGTGTGGAAAATCTACAGTTTTACCACTCACAAGCGTTATTTCACAAGCCAGTTGCTGGCGCCACCGTATCTTTTTTGGAAGTTGATTCTGCGTTTTTGGAAAGAGCAGCTAAGGGTGTTCCATAGATGGTTGTACTAGACAGGGCTCCCCACCAATTATCCGCGGGGCACGTACGAGGCCGTGTAGGAACTGCTCTTGAAAGCCAGGGAAGCCCCCCCCGCAGCCTGCTACTTTTGTTCTTCAATAATTGTATCGAAGATGAAAACACAAACACTCCTGTACACATAGTTTTGGAGAATGATTGAACATACTTTAGTTCCTCTGGTAAGAAGAGCACTCGTGCTCGTCGTCGGGTAACAAAAAGCCCCGCTACAGTGGAGGTGCGGCAAAAGCGAAAACACGAATTTAACAAAAAAACTTCTCAAGCATTTGTTTGCCGATTGCCGTGTCCGTGGCACAGGACGTCACCTTGCACGTGACACATGATGTTCTCTTCTCGTAATGTTCTCTTCTGTGATTGCAATGGTTTTCTGCGATCACTTTGAGATGAGTCGAAGAGGGAACAAGCAAACGGGGGGCGCTTCTTTGCTTTGTCAGCCGATGCTGGCCGCCAGCAGGGCTTTCTTTTCTCCACCGAGGGCACGACGAGGTATCACTTTGTTATATTACGAGGACGCACAAAAACAAATGGCTTTGTTCTTTAGAAACTGTTGAATGCTCCTTCTCGTATCGGAATCGTATGACCTTGACCGTCGATAGGAAAGGTTATAGGGTATAGAAGCATAGCTAGATTTGGGTTGTAAACCTCGTTGCAGTTCACCTTCAAGCTCTTCACATCGTTTTCCAAAAATGGCGGAACAGTACGAGCAGACCGAGCAGCAGGTGTACGAGGAGCAACAAGGTAGTACAATCTATTAGTATTTGCTTTTGCTCCCATTATACCCTCGAGCAGGGTAAATCATCATCATCATAGCTATAGGTAGTAGTACTGCTACTGTTTTACGTATTACTACCTACCCTGCCTGGTTGGTCACACTGCCTTGTTCTCCATCAACAGGCTTCGGGCTGCAGATGCCGCAGATCGGGTTTCAGCCGATGTTTCAGCCACAGTTCGCGCCAATGCAAGCGGAGTACTATATTTCTTGTTTTTATATTTACGATTCCGGCACTTAAAAGGTTTCAGTTACAAGTGGCACTTCATGTCGATGTAGTTGAATGGAAACTGATACGTAATTCAAGTTCAACCAACTGCCTCACCAGGGTCCCCCAGCTCGGCTTTCAGCCGATGAACTTCGCTTTCTACGCAGAGCCGGCGGCCGCCGCAGCCAGTACTAGATTTTTCTTCGCAGTCTTAGACTTAAGTAGTCCCAATGATGCTATTCGTAGACTATCGCTCCCTGCAATCGATATTGAATTCCAAAGTATATCTTTTACACACTAGAATTTATTGTATTGGAACGTCAGCACCCGGGGCGGAATCCAGCTACTCCTACCTGACCCGGGATGCCGAGCTGACCAAAAAGAAGTCCGCCTCCAAGTGGTGCGCCTGCTTCAAGTGAGAAAACGTGGGTAGACAGCTTTTTTGCTTTTCGCGGATTTTTGCTTTCGGCGGATCGCTGGTTTGGATTCCGTTTCCGCTGGTATCGGGGTCGGCGGCTGAAAAACGAATTGGAGAATCAACTGTTTTATTGGTATAAGAAAGTGGTATCACGTCAGCATCAGATGAAACAGAATCAAGATGGAATCAGAAAAAAGGGTCTGCTAAATAGCAGTGATATAGATATGTTTGATGAAGAAGAGCTCTCGTCGTCATGGCGGGCAGCACTTTCAAGAGCACGAAGACCACCGACTTCTGCTCGCGCATCTTCCAATCCGTGGTGGTGAATGTAAGTAAGTACGCAAAAATGACACGAGGATCGAGACCTGACCGGAGGATGTTGTCGTGCCTTCTGCGGTGCTCCCGGTCGCTTTTATTTTTGCGCGAGGGTCTGAGTTCTGCTACGAAAATGATTCTGTGTCTGTCCCCCAAAAAAGATGGAGAATGACGTGAAGGACGAAGATCCTAAATAAAGGAAGAAAATAAATGCGGTTTCGTTTTGCGGATCAAAGAATCTCTCCGTTCTCAGACCTTCTGCTGCAACGAGCAGTCACCTATTTCTTTAGGTGCTCTTCCTGCAACCGCTTGAAAAAATCTCATCGAGTTATCAAATTTGTTTTGCCAGGCCGCGACACCTCCACATGTAATGATTTTTATCTACACCAGCCCGAGCACGCCCTCGTTTCCATTTCGTTCCTTATCGTCCTTGCTAGCAGGACGTAGGAACGGGAACGAATGTAGGGCGAAAAGCCAACATGTAGGTGGTTAGGAACTCGAAAATAAAGCATGGCGTCTCCGCAGCCAGTCGCTGGAGCCGGCGTCGACGTCGCGGCCGCGGCGGCAAACAAGACAAGCAAGAGGCCGATGAAGAAGTACGCCGACTGGGGTCGGAAGCTGCGCAAGCAGGAACGTCGCGAGCAGCTTCCCGGGGTTGCGGAGATGAGCACCCGCTCTGTAGTCGGGGACGAACAAAACCAAGAGGCTGCTCGTCTTCGTCTTCCCTCCAACTCCAACTGCAACTCCATCTCTATCGCCACGAAGAACAGCTCCACTGGCATGAGGGTCCTCGCCAATATGAGCGCAACTTCTGAGTCAGTAGAGCGCCTGGCGGCGCTGGTGCCAGGGGATGCGGTTGATCTGGAGACGGCGGTACAGATCCAGATGGAGCTAGACGCCTTAGATTCCCTCTGGTCGGATACAACGAGTGCGACTGCAAGTTCCGGCTCCGTCGCTGTGACTACAACTGCGTCACCAGTCACCCTGACGGAGGCGCTGACGGTGGAGAGATTGCGAGAAGTGTACGACGCAATGGAAGTGCTGTTGGGCGATAGCTGCACCGTCTCGAAGCTCGACTGGGGCAAGGTTGCGGCGCTGCTCCAATCCCGAAACGCGGTCAATGAGGCGCTGCAGACGGGAAACGGGCAGACGGGGAAGGTGGTGGAAAAACCGAAGGTGGTGGATGAAATTGAAAATCGATTGGGAAGTAGCAAGAAGGCCGATGGTCGCGGGGATCAACATGCTGCGGCGGACGTCGAGATGGTGGACGCAGCCGACGTGGGCGGGGGACTGTTCCCGCACTCGAGTGCGGGCACAGGGCGGGAAAATGGGGGTACTGCAGTGTTCGCCTGCGGATCGTGCGGTCCTGTGAACAACCCCCAACAAAGCTCGCCGGTTGCGCGCGCGTGTGCGCTGCGGTGGCAGCTGGAGGGGGACCCCACCATCAAGCAAAGCGAGTTCTCCGCTGAGGAGGACAAGATCCTGGAGAACGTCGTGCGGGACCACTGTGCGAGACGAGAAGCCGTCGTCGCGGATTTCCAGAAGCTGGTGGGGAGCCGGGGTGGGGCCGCAACGCTCCTGCTCGACCGGATTGCCGAGTTCGCCCTGGAGGAAGAACTGGAGATGGTCGGCTGCAGCTACCCATCAAATAAGGTGAATTATTTCGACGACAGTTCCGACGAGGAGGACGGCGACAACGTTGCCGAGGTCCTCCGCCGCAACGTTGCCGCAAAAGGCAGGGGCCCTCGTCTCCACGTCTTGCTCGGAAACGTGCTGGAATGCTTCCAGCGCCAGGACTGGGTCGATTGCATGCTATCATTTCACGAAAAAACCGCTGCGCGCAAAGAAAAACGGGTGAAGAAGCTGTATCGCAATCTGCTGTCGGACATCGGTGAAGCGGAAAAGGACAACGCGGACCTTGTCAACAATCCATCCTGCCGGCGCGCGAAACTAGCGAAACTGGAGGAGCGGGTGGGTCGGCTGATGTCGAACTTCGAGTTCGACAAGCAGGAGCTGGAAAAGGTGGAGCAGCGGACGTGGATGCAGCTGCGCGACCGCTGCGGGCGAAAGTACTGCGAGGAGCTGCTGCTGGCGCAGAAAGCGGCTGCCGCAGGAGCGACGGACAGGAAGGAGGAAGAGAACCGAGAACTCGATATCGAAAACTCGAAATCGGATCCTTTCAGCTCAGCGATCGTTGCGCACAATCACAATTCCAGCAAAATAAGCGAGCTTCAAGAACAGGAACAGCGTGTCCACAGTACGAGCGACGCGACACTCCTCGCCTGGTATCGGGAGGCGGAGGCCTTTCTCACGGGTCTGGATGAAAGCGCGGACGCAGCAGAGTGTGGGGCCGACCAGGGGGGCGCGACCATGAAGCGCTGCTGCAACCTGATGCGACGGCGGCACGGCATGCTCGTGAGCGAGGGCGAAAAAGAAGGCAACTCCCGCAAGGGCAAGCGTCCGGAGTACCAAATTCTCGGGTATCCCAGCTACAAACACCTGCGCGAGAAACTGGCGGCGCTGCTTGGCGTAGAACACGTCGTTTCATCTTCGAAGGAGGAGGGCAACGGCAACGGCGAGAGCACGACGCCGGGCGCCAAGGAGATAGGAAAAGAAGAAGCTGATACTAAAGGGAAGAAATGGACGGCTGCGGAAGACGCGGAGCTGCGTCGGTACTGCCTCGACCCGGAGTTCCTCCGCGTCGAGACCTGTCCGGGTCGGCTGAAAAACTACGGAGGAGAAGGAGTAGGAGAAGTGCGCGTGCCCAAGTGGAAATTGATCGCGGCGAAGCTGCCGGGGTGCACGGGTCCCCAGTGCCGCGAACGATGGATGCGGAGCCGCGCATTCGTCGCGGCCGAGAGGGGAAAAGTGAAAAAGGGAAAGTATTCGGCGGCGGAGGACGAGGAACTCAAGAAGCTTTTGACGAGTACGCCGGAGCTGTTCGGGCAGTGGGAGGAGATTGGGCGGGTGATGGGCGGGCGGTCGGGCGCGTCTGTGCGTAGGCGGTGCGAGACGATGTTCGCGGGAACGCTGAAACTCCTGCAGGCGGGAGGAGCTATGATGGGGGAGGTAGCCGTGGCGGGGTTGGCCGAAGCATTGCGGAAGGAGATCGAAAAGCCGACCTCAGCGAAGCGGAGGTACGGACGAAAGAAGGGGCAGGCGGATCTCCTTATCGCTGAGTGTGCGTCGGGTTTGAAGAAGAAAGGAAGAGCAGCTCGTAGCATGAAAAAAGTGATGAAGAAACAAGGAAAAAAAACGATGAAGAAGACGGCGGGAAAGAATGCGGGGAAAAGGGGGAAAAAGAATAAAAAGACCAGTGAAAAAGTGGTTGCGAAGGAATCCACGACCGGAAAACGCACGAGCGAGAACATCTTCGTAGCGGCCGAGGATCAGAAGTAAAACCTTGACGGGGGGGGGCACAACCAGATGACAAGCGACAGCGACTCAATCGACATAGCGTCTACTATTCGGTGCCTTTACTGTGATGGTAGTGAAAAACTGAAAAATGTGCACGAAGCCCACTGTGAATACGAAAAAGTGAAATGGAACGATGCACGAACTGCACGAACAAGAATAAGTAGCACGAAGAGCAGCATGCTGGCACCCCTCAGCTGAGAAGACGTGTTCACACGACCGTTTCCTGCGCAGCGTGCTGCCTCGTTTTTTTTCGAGCCGTACGTGAAGAGCTTCTAAATCTGTACGAGTTGTAGTTGTACAACCTCAATAGCCCCCCGCGCGGCCGCCGTGACGGAAAGTTGCGCTGTTGAGGAAGGTAACGGCTAGCCTCAGCAGCTTCGCTAATTTGGTGCACAGCTACTACCTGACTGACTGAATTTAGGGAAAGGAGAGGAAAATAAACCGACGTAAATTTTTTAAGTTTGGCTTTTGCGCTCGCGCACCAACACTCCGCCCAAGATGGATGAGGCTCAGAGCGTTCGGCAGATCCAGCAGATGGTCAACTTCATCTTGAATGAAGCCAAGGACAAAGCCGAGGAAATCGACGCCAAAACCCTGGAAGAGTTCAATGTGGAGAAACTCAAGTACGTCCAAGGACAGAAGGTATGCACTGTTGCAGTAGAAGTACTTGCAGTGGTCTACCTATTTTTTGCAATCATGCTGCGAAGACGTGAACGTCTGACGGACCAAGGGCCCGAAAGAGTTGCAAATTCTGTGGAACTCCCTGCGAAACAATTTTATTCATATTTCTATTTCTTCGTCTTCCACGACCACAGGAGAAAATCCGGGGCGAGCTGCTGGAAAAGAAGAAGAAGCAGGAGTCCGCAATTGCGATTGCGCGGTCGGCCGCCATCAACCGCTCCCGAATGCAGGCCGTAGAGGCGCGACAAAACTCGATGGTACTGATCCATCGATCCGGTTCTAGATCATGGGTGACACTGGTTGTAGTTTGGCATCAATGGGACATAGCTACGAATAGGAATAGGCTTAGGCACATAGGAAACTAGTATTTCTAGTGGCAACGACGCCCTCTCCCCAACGGCCCCCCACCGGTCAACACAGATCCAGCTGAAGCAGGAGTGCGAGGCGAACCTCGCGGCGGTGTCGAAAGACCGCAACCGGTACTCGGCGCTCTGTTCAGACCTTATCGTGCAGGGTTGCCTCAAGCTGATGGAGGACCAGGTAATTTTTATGGTTCTCGACCTATAATTTTCGCTTCCTTTATAATTGCCGGCCTTTTTAGCTTCGGTCTAAATACGCGATGGATAAGGGTTCACGATCCTGATCCTCACTCCTGTTCTCTTTTCGATTGTTAGTACCATTCTACTGCCTAGGCTTAGCGCAGATTCACGTCTAGGGTAGTATCGCTGACGAGCATGCTGCAAGGTGACGGGAGTTGGTATCACGCAGGGGGCGCCCATGTGACAAACCGTGGCCCCGTCTGCATTTAGAGCCGGTCTCGGAGTAATAGAGGCTGTCTATGACTACGACGGTTATAGGCAAAATCTATTCGGTATAAGCGAAGTAGAAGGCTCCTACTCTTCGGAATTTCTTCGTCGCATTTGTCACGGTGCACAAGGCTTGTGCCGGGTTAGCCTGTTAACGTGCTGATATAGACCGCAACCGGTACTCGGCGCTCTGTTCAAAGCTTTTTTTTTCGGGGTTGCCTCAAGCTGATGGAAGTTGTTTCATCTCTTCCGCTCCAATTCTTTGGCAGGTAACCGTGAAGTGCCGCAAGGAGGACGAGCAGGCGATTAAGGCTTCTCTGGACTCCGCCTCCCGAAAGTACTCCGAAATCATCAAGAAGGAGACCGGCGTCGCAAAGGCGGTATCTATTATTTTGCCTACCTTGTTACCTATGCCCATGGTCATGGATTTGGTTTTGAAAGAACGAACGGCCGAATCCTATTAATTTACATTTCCTCCCAGGTCCGGCTGGACTTGAGCAACGCGTACTTGCCGAGCTCGTGCGGTGGCGGCGTCGTCCTCACCTGCATGGGGAACAGCATCTCGATTGATAACACGCTCTTCACCAGGCTGTCGCTCGTCGTCGACAACGACCTGCCGGCCCTTCGCAAGATGCTCTTCCCGAGGAAGTAAGTAACCGATGGCGATGCCCGAGGAGCTATAAGTATAAGGCTATAACGGTAAGCGAGAAATACATAAGCAGGCAGCCGTACCTATGCCGAGACTACTGTGGAAGAGTGTGCAGTAGAACCGAAGGCCGCGGGCGCCGTCCTTCGTAGAGGAGTTCGATCTACGAACAGCGATTACAGAACTTCTTCGACGGCGGATTTTAACAGAGCCGAAACTTTTTACACCTTCGACCTATACTTTTATCAACAACTTCAACTGGGTGCTAGCAGCACCGGATTCTCTCTTTATTTTCTTTGGTAGACGCAACTGTCACTGACTACAAGCGACGGACCTCGGATGTCTCGAGGCGGCTGTGCGGTTTCGGAGTTCTTTCTCGATTTCCTTTCATCAGCGGTTTCAGTCGACTGCTACCCAAATTCTACTGGGGAGCTTCGAGCAACACTCCCGCACGAGCATGCTGTTTTTCCCCCAATGATGATCTGATCGATTTGCTTGTTCTAGTGTGGAGGGACCCAGCGGATAGTGCATCTGCGCATAAGGAGCGACTGGCAGATCGGAGATTGCGGTGGAGAGGAGTACGAGTGCCGGTTTCAAATTACTTATACGCTTTTTTTAAAGGAAGGCTATCTTACTTGTCCTCGTGCAAGATTGTTTTCCACAGCCAGATTTTGCGTAAGCGTATCATAAATTACTCTCTCACGACGACTTCGAAAATAAGAGACAGAGCATTACAATTACATGTTGGGTACCTGCTTGACGGCTCGTCGACGTGCGGCAGATCCTTTTTTGATTCGGTCCAGCAGAGGGCCGCTCTGTCGCGGGATCGTTGGCCTCGGTCGCGCCACCTCCAGCTCCACGGATCAAGACAGTGCTGCTGTGGGATCAAGACCATTTCCCCATCTCGTGTTTCGTCACAATCCATCGGCTTTCCCGACGCGACCTACAGGCACAGCGCACGCCGCTCAGCATCCATCATTTCCCGGCCGCTCCTTCGCATCCACAACTCCCCCGCAGGGTGAAGGTCATAAGGGTGAGGAGAAGAAGAAGAAGCAAACCGGTGTGCGCGCCCTTTTTCGCGAGTACGGGTGGCCTTTCGTCATTGTGTATAACGGCCTGTATTTGGGAACGCTGGCGGCAATCTACACCGCGTTGGAGCACGACTACGTCGCGTGGGACGACGTGCTGAACGCGCTAGAGGCGATCCCGCACATCGAACAAGTGGTGAACCTGCGCGAAATAGACCCAGCGAAGGGAAAGCTGGGGGTGGCGGTATGCCTGAACCCGCTTTTCGAGCCCCTCCGGATCGGTACCGCGGTGGCGACGGCAAAACCCCTGGCGCGCGTCTGGGCAAAGTGGCGGAGGAAGTAGAACAGAGCTCCTATTAGGCTAACCGATAGAGAACGAAGACGAGGAAGCTACGAAGTGATGAAGAGGAACCAAAGGATAGCTCCTCTCAGCGAAGAACGAAAGACATACCATGCCAGGGCGGCAGTGAACAATTCATTCTTTCAGAAGACTGCACTCCGAGCTGCGTTCCGCGGCATGGTTGTCACGCGTTCGCCGCGTGGATGTGCCGAAACGCTCTGCACACTTGGCGAGTGCGCGCAGGGGAATAATCAATAGTCGACCTGCTTCTACTCCCTCTCCCAGGGGCGGTTACTTCTCAGTGACTGGCGTGGAATCGTTCATGCTTGCTTCGAGGTCGACGGAGAGACTTCGTACCATAGCAGCGTGAGGCCGAAGGAGCTGAACAAAACATATAGGATACCGTCCACATCATCCACCGAGGTGTTTTCGGAGATTTTTGCGCTCGTATCTTTCTTTCGCAACTACATTTTTATTCAGTCATGTCGCTTCTAGTCGAGTCTCTCCGCGTGGGCAAGTCGGTGATGCGTACGCTGGGTGCGCGGCCCATCCGTCAGCTGCTGCAAAAGCTCACCTCTGTCTCGGACACCATCCTCCGGAAAACAGTGTTCGAGCACTCGGCGAAGTTTTTTCTTTCCCCTGCGCAGACGAAGCATATCGAGCAGGCCGCTCTTTCCGCCAAGTCTATCCTCCAGAACCTGCACGATTCCGCCTCGGAGCAAACTTTGAAGGCGGGGCTGACGCAGGTCGCCGACTACGCCAACAGCTCGATGCAGATCATCGAACGCGACAAGTACCGGGTGCTGGGTCCGGACGACAAGAACTGGGCAACGATCAAGGTTCTGGACGACATCTGGAAGAGCAACTTAAGGGTTGAGTAAATTCAGGTTCAGCTCCAGATGTAGGCTTGCTGAGAGATCTTGCTGCAGCTCTGATGTTTCTGGGGACTAGGAGTAGCAGGGTTCAGAGGCTACATGAAGTATAATGGGTATAGTATAATGCGTATGCTGATGCTGCCCCCGAGAAGGCTGCAGCTTTTTGTGCGTGCGGTTCCCACCCCAGCACACCTCGCAGCCATAGGAGGCCAATGCCGGCGAGTGCCCGGCTATTGGTGTCGATTTAACGAACAGAGCCAAGAGGTGCGGCCTGGTGGACTTTTATCAAAGCCAAGTATCGCGAGGCAATGGCCATGGGTTGCTGGGATCCGATAACGACCATAAACCTAAAACCTGAAACAACTCTGGGCAACGATCAAGGTGCTGGACGACAGCACGACCTGGATGTTTTCAACCTCTAACCAACGTGGAACACTACGGCGTTCTACCCCGCGGCGAGCAGGAGTCCTCCGAGTTCTTCTCCGAGGAGTTCGCCGCCCGACAACCACAACAAGGGGACCACGAGGACCAGGAGGTACAACGAAGCGGTAGAAGTATTGGGACTAGGAGGTTCACGCGGCAGGACGCGCGTGAGTTCGTCCGTGTGATGAAGGAGGCGCGGCGCGCGCGGGGCGGCGACTTTTTATTGCAGCGGTACGTGGAAAACCTACTGGAAGATGCGGCGTTTCAGCGCGTCTCCCACTTGCCGATAGCGTTGGAAAGGAAGCTGTACTATGACATCTGCCGGAGCGTGTTGCAAGTGCTGGAGCTGGCGTTGACGAAAATGCACAACTTCGACATCGTGGGGCACTCCGTGCAAGTGGAATTCTCGCTCGCCGGTTTCGGGAATGTCGGGGAGGGGGTGAAGGAAGCGGTATGCAAATATGTATTTGATGTCATGCAGATTTTGATGTTTTTGTTTTCACTAGCGCTTTGCGCATATTACTGGCCAGTTTGGATTGCTCGTCAGACCTGTAGAAAGAGGGCAGCGATGGAGCCGAAGAAGCCACTTCATTCGATATATGTCGGTTCACACGACCTCCGCCAACAAAGGCGTGTGCAATCGACAACTAAAAAAATTCGGAATTCTGAATTTCTCGATCGAAGACCTACAGTATGGCGAGACCAAATTTCTCGATGGCGGCGCCCTCGGTAGCTCGTCTCGGTCGAGAGAGACCCCCATCGGTCCATCGCTCCAAATCGATCTCGGACATCGATACAGACCAAGCCGCGTCGCAATTGGACCAGGGTGAATGAGACTCGCGTGGAAATGGTGATCAACCAGATCATGCAGGACCACAAGGATATGCGGAAGTTCGACAACGTGTTCCCCGTTGTCGAGAAGCAGTTCATCACAACAGTGGCCCAGGTGTCCATGCGGTTGCTGACGGATCTTTTCTGCGACGAGCGGATCAAGATCCGCGTGCTGGGGCACAACCTCCGCTGGAACGCCGAGCCGATGTCCACGGACGCCCTGGAAAAAATGTTCCAAGCGCGCGGGAGCACTTCGTATGAGGCGACACCCAGCGATGGTAAGGGCGGAAGCAGTGTAAGTATATAAGTGATCACTCATTGTAATGTACTTGGAACCTCCCGCGACCCCCCCCTGACATAAGTGATAGATAGGCCTCGTGGAAAGCCGTCGTTGTAGGACCTGCAAGCGGAGAAAAAGTAGAGGGAGCCCCCGACAGTGGCGATCTATTCTCGTCTGTAGGCTGCAGAGGTGCAACGGTTTCTGCCGACCATCCGGCGGAAGCCCGCCTTTCTATCGGCCTACTGCAGACCTCTCTTCGCAGGATCGGTCGACGAAAGGGACCCCGCCGAAGAGCTCCCCCCCCCGATGAAAGGGATTCATTCATTGCTGCCATCGTAGTTGTCTACTTATCCTTATCGCATCGCTGGCCCCCCCTTCATTCCTAGTGCACGCGGTCGCGGGTGAACCGGGAGGCGATCACGCTGTTCGTGGACGAGTTGCTGTCCGACGAAGAGCTGAATCTGCTGTGGGTGCCGGACGTGCTGGAGGCGCAGATATACCACCACGCCCTGACGACCGTGATCGCGATGATGGAGGATGTTCTGAGCTCCATGGACATCACGGTGCTGGGGCTGCAGTTTAAATTCTCCCTCGTGTCCGCGATGGCAGCGGTGGCGAATGACTCCGCGAGGAGGAGCGGGGCTGGGGGGAGCGGCGGAGGAGGGAGCGGCACGGGTCCGGGCGGTGGAGTCGGCGACGAGGGACATTTGGGAGGAAGAATGCCGCCAACGACGGGCTGGGTGCCGGTGGAGCCAGGAGGTAGCAATGCGCAGCTCCCACAAGGAGGATAGGGTCGGACAACTTGCCGCTCAAGGATTTGCTGCAGCGCTCCAGCGGTTGTGCTAAGACCGACCCGGAAGGTCGTGGGCGGGCTGGGGGGAATAGGAGGGGAGGCGGAATATGGGTATGCGAGTAGATGGCGCATCTAGTCGCGCCGGCGCCGGCCTGGAACGGTCTCCGCGGGGCGTCCTGCTCTCTGCCCACCGGCGCGGGCCGGTAGGAAAGCGGACCACCATGCGCCCCGCCCATCCTGCAGTGCAGCCGCCACCAGTATGAATGCTGGCCCCGGGAGTCAGGTAGGTGGGGTACCAGGTGGGGTACCAGGTGGGGCACCAGGTG